>MU184357.1:0-17708 GCA_016904865.1 Pissodes strobi | reverse complement strand
ATGTCTAATAAATAATAATTGTTCTGTTCTCCGATGAAATAGTTTATTTTGAGTTTGTTGAAAGCCGGAACGCTTTGCAAATATGTCTAATAAATAATAATTGTTCTGTTCTTCGATGAAATAGTTTATGTTAAGTTTGTTGAAAGCCGGAACGCTTTGCAAATATGATTAATAATAATTTTATTGTTCTCCGATGAAATAAGTTGTCTTGATTTTGCTGAAAGCCGAAACGCTTTGCAATAATGTTTAATAATAATTGTCTTGTTCTCCGATGAATTAGTTTATCTTGACTTTGTTGAAAGCCGGAACGCTTTGCACAGATGTTTAATAATAATTGTCTTGTTCTTCGATGAAATAGTTTATGTTGAGTTTGTTGAAAGCCGGAACGCTTTGCGAACATGTTTGCTGATAATAATTGTTATGTTGCTCCGATTAAATATTTCACGACCAGTTTGTTGAAAGCCGGAACGCTTTACAAACATGTCATGTTCTCCGATTAAATGATTACGACCAGTTTGTTGCAAGCCGGTACGCTTTGCAAACATGTCATGTTCGCCGGTGAAATAGTTTACGACGAGTTTGTTGCGAGCCGGAGCGCTTTGAACACATGTTTGTTAACAATAATTGTTATTTTACTCCGATGAAATAATTGACAAGCTTGTTGAAAGGCGGAACGTTTTGTTTAGTTAACAATTGTAGCCCTGCAATTTACAGAAATTTATAAAGTTTAACTAATCATGTGGAAGGATTTAGTAATGATCATACAATGCTACTCGTAATGCGCTCACACGTTTATACGCCATAAAGATGGCATGTTTTGGCAAATTTTTGGTTTGTGTTTTCTCATTGTTTCAGATTGACGTTAGAGAAGTTCAGCGGTTTCTAGAATAATTCGAGAACGAATTATCGTCAGGATTGGCCGTGTGAGCATCTTCTATCGCATCGACACCTGATAGGAACATTTATCGCTAGTCTGTCGCCATCCAGGCGGGTAAAACCAATAAGTGTTTCAGTTTTAAGGGCTGAATGTGAAAGTATTTATGGTTATCCTTTTCATAAGATTCTTCGAAGCTTATATTGTACCAGATTAGGCCACATGTTTTATTTTGTGTTTAGAGGATAGAAAATTAATAGCTTTTAGAGTAGGTAGAAAAGGTAGAACTTTTTTAAGAAGGCACTTATTCTTGTGCCGGCAGATTGAGCGTCACGCAATTTTTGTATTAACGTATTTAATAAGCATTTTGATTGGAAAATAGAAAGTTTGTTGTGAAAATTACGAGTTTTCTTACATATACAATAATTACCTACTTTCGGGATAATTCAACCAATAAAATTCTTTTGTAGCTTTTCCGTCTCTCTGTAATCAGGTTATCCATCCAGAGCAGTGACTGCCAACATTTTTTTATTCGCGACCCTTTTTGGATTTTTTAAAAATGTTCGCTACCCGCCGTGCCAAAATACGTCGCAGGCGATGTGACTAATTTCGGAGACTACGCCCAAATTTTGCCAAAATTTGTAAATGCCTATTACATATTTTTCCATCTTGCCAATGATATTATTATAATTTGACCACCTTGGATTTTTCAAATGCTTAAACAAGCAAAATAGGGTGAGGTAATTACTGCCATTACCCCCCGAAATAACTGTTTGAACAAATATACTGTAGGACTTAACAAAAGTGATAATATTTTTGAATAAGTATATTTAATGTGATGACTGAGCTCGCATCTGCTGGGTAATAAGTTTTATTATTATTGGCGGAGTTTATGTCAAAGCCACTCTTATGTCATGTTGAACACCCAACTAATCCCTGACTTCTATCTCGATTTGCAGAGAGTTGAAAATCCACTCTGACAGAGATAAGTAGAAGCAAATATTTCGAAAAGAGACATGGAAATTATAGGATACGAATGACGCATAGAACACCAAAATTTGATCAACAGTTTTCGTGAAATATAATATCAGGCGCTGAGGAATCATTTCGAAGCTCCAAAAATTCACCCCGCACTTCATTAGGAACGTCGGCAACATCCACAGATGCATGAATTGAGTTTCCAACTAATGCTGTTGGGACAAATAAGTTGAACTTAAGATTCAAGACCTGGAATGCAACAATCGAGCCAAAGAGATAGATGTCGCTCGATGGACGTAATCGTCTAGTAATGCCAACGATGCATACAAGATTTTTCTCACTTCACACAAAAAAATAAGGAATAAAAATCCTGACCTTTCATTTTACCCGTCCATTATCCATGATAATTTGACGAATTTATGATTTCCCCGGTTTAAAGTTATTTTTTATAAGAAAACGGTATGAAAGGGCATTATATTTATATTACCTATGAAATACAATAATACATGGTACTTTGTTTTTTTTTACTTAATAAAATTTTGGCAAATATTTTGTAACCACATAGTGTCTGGCTGGACCGTAAACCGTGACTTGATCGTTAGTATATCTAAAAAGAACGTTTCAAGAACGGAACTAAGACATAGGAGCAGTCGAATGTTGTCGAATTAGCGGCAGCGTTTAAATATATCGGCATCGGCACGGTCATGCCGCGCCTCTGTAGTTGGCCAGTTCGCAGCATTGATTTGTATAGGAGTGGATAAGCAATAAATAGACCAAACATGGCAAATTTACGACCGCGAAATGTAAACAAAACGATTCCTATTTTGCCTTGCGCATTAGAGAATTAGGGGGCCCTATCTGTTGCAGTGTGAAGGTCATTAGGCAGGCCGGACTCCAAAATTTGACCTCGTACTCTTGTGATTATGAACGAAAGTAATTATTTCACCACATATTCGGTAGAGTAGTCTTGCCGATTGTGAAATGGGCCAGTTAGCATAGTGAAACAAACAATAAGGTATAAATAAGTAATACTTATAGTAATTATACTTACTTGAAATAGGAAATCCCGGGTATTTTCCCTCTACTGCCACAAAACACAACCATACACTTTCGGGATTCTATTTTGGTAGCATCGCCCATTGTTTATGTGCGCATTGTTTAATTAAAACAAAAATCAAAATAGGGTACGCACAAAGCACAAACGTGAACCGGTAAACTAAAACTAATTAAGCAACTACAAACACTAGGTCCAAAGAAAGTCAATAGAAAGTAAAGTATTCGAATTATCAACACAAAACGCCCAGGGGCGGATCCAGGGGAGGGGCGCGGGGGGCGCGCGCCCCCCCCTGAACGTTAAATTTTATTAAATTTAAAATTGTTTAATGCAGCCGACTTTAGAAAAAATGACAATAACTGTCTGTCTCGATATATTCTAATTTAAGCGGTTTTAAATAAATCCAATTATACAGCTTTGTTGATACTGTCGTTTAATTACTATTCTGCTATGCTATTATTTATCCTTGCTTTAACACGCTCTTAACCTTTCTCTATCGAAATCTCTTACAGTAAGAAGTGCAACATAAACGGGTATTATTCAAGAAATCGTAACTTTTTTTCAAGCTTCGTCCAAAAGAAATTTTGTTTTAAAAAAATATCTAAAACGTAAATTATTAAGCCCTGTCAGACAAGATGGATAGAGACGCATGACTCTATCTTACAATTTCAGACGGACTTGCCTCTTATAGTAAAAGCTTTGAAAGACATATCGGGATGGGATTATAGTACTTCTTCTAGTAAAGCAAGTATTCTTCTAAAATCTGTTTGTGACTGTATATTCATTAGCAGATATATTTGCACTTACCTTACCATATAGTAAATATTTGCAGACTAAGAATATTGATATAGAGTCGGCTAAGTCAGAGTTAAGAATTTTAATTGACTCTCTCCATTAAAAAAGAGCGAACGTGGATTCTTATTTCAAACTTTGTATATTTAAAAACGCTGAAAATGAACCATAGAGCTTGACATAGAGATGCAAATACCCCGGCTAGCCTCAACACAAACACGCAGTGATACTTTTTCAGATAAAGATAGCCTGTTACCAGAAAACTATAGGAAAAGGGTTATTTTTATTCCAATTTTAGATTTTGTCCTCACACTCTCTTCCTGTTTCTGTTGCTACTGCCGAAAGAAGTTTCTCAACTTTGAGACTTTTTAAAGGCCTACCTTCGATCTACTATAGCTGAAGATAGGCTAAATGGCTTAGCACTTTTATACATATACCGATCAGTGAAGTTGGATCTAGAATCTAGAATCCATCCTAGATAGGTTTGCAAAGGGAAAAGGAAACTTAACTTTGCAATATGATTTAAAATTGTGTTTTATATGTTCAAGCATTTACGATAAATTTGTTTGCACGTATTGTTTTATTTAATGTGTAATTTATTTAGTATTTGTGTTAAAACTCATAAAGGTTACGCAACCAGATCTTGTTCTTCGATATGTGGTTACCAACATACCAAATTTGTTTTTTAGTATATAATAATTTATATAATAAATGACTGCAATTAGTGCAATTGTGGAGCATTCTTGCCTCATCTGTGTAAAGTTTTGACCGAGACGTGGTTTTTTTGTTCTGCGTAAAAATTTGGGCGTGGCACCCCAAAATTTTGTGGTGGAGAGTGGAGCGGTAGGGCCCCACAAACGTGCGCCCCCCCTGATAAAAATCCTGGATCCGCCACTGAAAACGCCGCGCCGTCAAAACGAAAACACGTACAAGACAAAAGCCAAGTTCGGTCCTTATCGACGCCTGCTGAGACGGCAAGTGTTTTAGTGCGCATGACGAAACGGGATCTTCTTTGTTTACGTTTTTCAATTCTTCGTCGATTTTGTCATGCGCAGAAACCCGTTTTTTCGCCCATAGGTTGCCACTTTTGAATAGTGCAACAGGTGGCTATTGCTTATCCACTCCTATACAAATCAATGGTTCGCAGTCGCGATTATCACTAGATTCCTTATTAAGGCCGGTTCCGACGAGGCAACTAGTTGCGGCGACAAAGTTGCAGCAATTTTTTGATGCCGCGATTTCTCGCATATGCGTTCACACACGGATGCAAATTTTCTAGTAAAAAACCAGACTACTGCCAACTGTGCAAACATAATATTTAAAGTTACTAGAACTAGTAAGATAATTTTAATAACTCGTTCTTTAGTTCTACTTAAATAAAATGATAAAGATGACATCAAACCGGTGAATTAAAGAAATGACCTCTCATGATTCATGTCATGACAATATCGACAGTTTGAATTTGAATGTTTTTTGTGTGCTTGTTTTGCTGTGCGACATTCTACATTTTAATTTAGCGTGATTTCTAAAGATAACTGAGTCTAAAATCATGGACGTGGAAGAGTCCAAAGTGGCAATCTTGAGCTTAATTGCTTAATAGCAGGCACAAAATATCCCCCCTTATTTTGTGATAGCAGGAGCAGCGAAATATTTGACAGTTCAAAAAGTGTAGCCAATACAAAAAATTAAGTTGCCGAGAGAAAATCCCTAAAGAAAATTACTAAATCGCCGCGATTAATTGTATGAAAATAGAACATTTTCTATTATGTGCAACTGAATTGCAGCGACAAATTGCAAAGTGTGAACGCTTAAATTGGTGCAATTTTGATTGCTGCAATCCAATGGCCGCGACAAAATTGCATCATGAGAACCGGGCTTTAGTGTACGAACAAAGAGAACCTAATAAGTTGTCACCGTGACCAACCGTTCCGAGTGTAGGCGCCGTGATAAATCACGGTACGTGAAATCACGATCTATCTCTAATTAATAACTAATTTTTCTGTTGAATTTTTAAGATAGATATTATATCTATCTTAAAAATTCAACAGAAAAATTAGTTATTAATCTAGACAACCGTAGCGAAGGTGAAACAGATTTGGTTTAGTAATATAGAACTTAGTGTAACAAGGTATTTATACCTACGTAAATATTATAATGTGATATTATTATCGTGTTATATTTAATTAAATATATAAATCAAATCTAGCCTGTTAACTTATTTCTTGCAAATATAACAAAATTAAAATTACAATTAAAAATAAACATTACTTCGGACCTGAAAGGATTTCTGTTTGTCATTATAAATCTTACTGCTATGGTTTTATATGAAGTTTCATTGTTATGTTATTGGGTTGTTTTTTTACGTTTATGGTCGGTTTCTAATATTTCTGAATATATTTTGCGTCAACCGTACCTATGTTGACATTTCCCGTTTCCATAGTTTCAGCTCTGGTCGTCTACTACGAATTCTTAATTGCTATTGTTTTATGGGAACTATAAGTAAATGCACTGGTTGTATTATGCATAGCAAAATGCTCTTAGTACCATAAGCAATTATTAAATGGTTGTGGATAAAATACTTTTCAACATGTATGATGAACAATTTTCCAGCACGAGTGTGATATGGCACTTTCTAGCCAAGTTAACTGTTCTTTTTCTCATTATCATAAGCGGTCGGATTCAATTAGATTATTGCATATTCAACTATCATTGTAAAAAGAATTCCAGGCCGTTTAAATTGACATTTACCAAAGAATATTATATGCTTAGTAGAATATTCTTTGCATTTACTTAATAATAATTTACGAAACAATACATATCCTAGCCAGGAACATAAAGTTGAATGGCTGAATTTATGGTAGGTAGTTTACATGCTCGCCTTGAAATCAAAGGTCTTGTTATCGCTGTGATCCAAGTGCCAGACTCAAAATTTCAAATGCCTCGAAAAAAAACTTAAATTTCCCTTCAAATCAAATAAGTGCGCCAAACCACAATAATGATATATAATAAAAAAAAGAATTTTGCATTAAACAGTACTCAAATAAAATCCATTCTCCAGACATATACAACATAATATGTTGTGCAACATGAAAACCCAAAGCGTGCCGGGCGAGGAACATAACAAAAAAGCGAACAAAAATAGCGTGTTAGTGTTGAACTCTACATTAAACGGACATACACAGAATACGTCGTAAAAAATATTAGATGTAGGTGAAAATCTATACCATTATAAAAGCAGCTGACTATTGCTAATGAGGTTTCACTATTGCAAATCGTTCTGGATCGATAAAAATAGATTCAAGTATGCATTTTTAGAATGAATGCGCGAGCAATACAAGCTTAGCTATCCGAAAGAGTAATTTTCATAGGTACAGTTGTAGTTTTATCGCTATCAATTTTATGCATTATTGAAGTATGTTGTTTTTGCTGTATGTCAGAATGGCTCTACTCCCTGAGTGTTATTTGCCAGCTTATGGAGTTGTCTGGCTCAGGACCATATTATCCTACCACTTTTTTCAAAGCGCTGTGGAATGCATTAAAGCTACTATATGTTTGTTAAGGATGAAGTTTAATATTAACAATCACAACACAGAAAATACGTTAAAATCTACTATGCAGGATGAGAATGCTGAAACTCGATGAGTATGTTTGCCAAAAACAAAATAAATGTACTTATAACTGCTGTACAAGATGCATTAATTGGCCCTTAAGATTATTTAGAACTGTTTTAATATTTAAGGGTAGTTCAAAACCTTTACTATCAAGTTTTTCATAGACGCCCTAAACTCTGTTGTTTGGGCATTTAAAAAAGATGTTCTCGACATTCTGTTCTTGTCCACATTCGCAATTTGGGGACGCTCTGCCTCCAGTATGCTTTCTAATTATATTCACAATATTCCTTCGATACATGTAATCGAATTTACTAGACCATTCTTGATTCAGGCAGTTGCCCTTAATACCAGCGAAGGATTTCCCCTGCAGAATGACAATTTCCACGATTTGTATATTGTCAACTAACATAAAATCATACAGTGGAAAGTTTGAACTTAACCTTGAATCGCAATTATAAATTGTTGTTAATTAAAGTATAAACTGTTATGATTAACCTTGTTGACAATTCAAAACAATACTCGAATTAGAGGTCAGTTTGGTATAAAAAGCTGTGCAGCAGCCCATACCGACAGACGTTGATCTCCAGTGCGAACTACCGAAAGGCAAAAGCCCCTCTGGCAGATCAAAGCTCTCACTTTAAAAAAGACCTATCAGTGCGAACTACCGAAAGGGAAAAGCCCCTCTGATCAGGCACGCCTTAAAAGTGAATCAGTGAAAATTAATAACGCCATAAGGCAAAGTTCTGTTTAAATTAACTACAAATAAAAAGTAAACTACTTAACTAAATATTCAGCCAGATCAAATAACCTATCCGCCCGTCAGTCTAATTGTAACAGCCCTTCAGGCTCGCTCTCCATCTCTCGCTGCTGTTCGTGGTTAACATTTTCGCGAGGAATATCCCAGGGGACTTACGAGATATGCATTCCCGAATATTTTGGTAATACTTACAACCTTCTATACTCAACCTGAAGTTAATAAACCAAGCCTTTTTTACACCGAGTGTTTCTATCCATCTCTCCCAACTACCTATATCTGAGCTTCGTCTTCTGAAAGAGCACAGCGCAACTACTGCAACGAAGTCAGGTCCATAGGCAACAAGCGGTAGGAGCGGATATGTGACAATATCTTGAGATATAGTTGCTTTGAACCGAAAATCGAGTGTTGTTATTTTACCTATTAATTTGTCTGGAAAATTTAGACAATTGTAATGAGACTCATAAAACATACTGCTAAAAAATAGGGACATCCAGTTTTTTTAATATGTATTATGGTCCCGTAGCTTACACAAGTAATTAAATAAATGCATAAGAAGCCTAAAAAATTAATGGATTTTAGGTACTCCTCAATACCTACTCTAATCCTCTAATGGATAATCTAAAAACTTTGCTCTTACGACCAGAATAGAAATTGAAATGTGCATTATTGTACCCATTAAAAACAATATAAGGTCGGCCTATAGAAGCCATATCTATCGAAAAGTGTCAGACCAGGGTCAAATGTTTCCTTACAAAAAAAAGAAAAATTAGAAAAATAAATAAATTCAGGAAATTAAATTTTAATACGCATACGAAATATCCCAATGGTAAATTTTAACGGGGCTTAAATCAAGCAAAGCAATGGGCTTACATTGCGCTCGCTATAGAACCACTTAAAATTCTTGAGATTTGATAAGGGAATTGGATCTCTATATTGCCATAAGGGTGAAGCATCGATATTCATTTCATTGGGGTGAAGATATCGTACGTCAAGTAAAAGGCAAGGGGAGATGTGTGACGTTGGCTGTATAAAAAGCAGCCAACAGCAAGGAATTCTACTCTAAACATCATTCTTTCAAAGGTAGGAACTACACTCAGCCCGACCACTAAATAATTTGTATTCTAAATTTTAAGCAATTAAGAAGGGAATGTAGTTTTTGGCAGTTTTCTCAAAAAAATGCGTGTTAATCTACAGCGTCCAAACCTGAGGGTGCTGGATTACAAGTCTGTGTGAGGAAAGAATTAATAAAAACATTAAGCTAATTTAATAATTGCTTGAAATGGATCTAAATTTTAAAATAATTAAAAGGGAATGTTAATTATTGGTATTTTCTCAAAAATGGATCTGTGAATCGGCATTCCAACCTGATGTGTATGGTGCTGGATAACAGGTCTGCGGAAGGAAATAATTAATAACAACATTAAGGAAATTTACATTTAACTGAAAATAAAAATCAATTTAACATATTCAATGCTGATATTGAACTTTTTAATAGAGCATTGCAATTTTTATAGCGTCCGAACCTCTGATGGTGTACGGTGCTTGATTTGCAAGACCTTAAAGGAAATTAAATTCAAACCAAATTGTTTTTGTATTTTTTCATGATATTTTGGTAAGTTAAGACGTCAAATCTAATATAACGGTGTACGATGTTGATAATGGTTCCATGGAGAAATGCGGGAACTGGGTTCTATTAATTTTGGTCATGTTTAATGCTATCCTGGTCACACTATACTCGACGCGCCGAACAGATTCACTAATCGCGGAAATAATTCGTCTCATTTTATGATTGACTGTAACCACTGTTTTATTATTTTCTTGTCCATAATACAACAAATACAAATAGAATGTCTTATCAAAGTTCCTATGTTTGGAATCATAAAATAAGACGACTTATTGAATTTATTGTTTCCGTGATTAGTGAATCTATTCGACGCGTCGAGTATAGCTCTGGTCCTAAATGTTTTCCGAATGTCACAGCTGCTAGGTTACTAGCACTTGTTTCATTCTTGTAGTAAAGTTAAGGACACCTGGTGAATTATAGAACGATGCCTTCTAAAGGGTACCTTCATCATGAAGTCATCTGGTTAAGAAGGGAATAATAAAATGGTACGGATTTCAGTGCCGTAGGCATGTCCGTACTCCCAAAATTTTTGCTTATTTAATTGCGTACAACTGAATATCCTGGATGTATGATACGACAGTTGGTGGAAATTCAATTGTACGCTGTTGTGTGATAGCTGAGTGACTGGGAATATACAGATGTACGTACACGCGAATAACAATGTAGTGGCATTGAAGCGATAGGTTGTAGAAAGGGTAATGAGTTTAGTTGATGATTAATAATTGATAAATCCATGGATGTCCGACAAGAGTTGTTAGGAACTGTGTGTCCAATTCTGAACCGTTGTATTTTGGCTTGCCTTGGTGTTTAATTATATTGCGTTACTTGTTTCTCATTTTAAAACCTCCGTTATTATCGTAACCGTTGTTACATTAAGTTCTGGCCTAATACAATATTATGGGAAGAGAACAATGCAATAATTATCAGGTGCAAAGTACCACACCCACAAAAAAGAAACATTCGGTAATTAAATATTCCCCAATAATATGTTAGCATTGGGACGTTAAGTTATACCTAAATTATAAGTGGTGTGTGGTATGTGATAAGTGACAGGTATCACATCCATTTAATCTGGACTAATATATTAATAGGTGAACTGATTTTTGAATTAACATGGTACGTGAATTACTGCGGTCCTGAATGATACTACAAGTTATGAAGGGTGGCATAATTAAGTATATTTAGAGTTTAACAATGACCTAACTTATCTAAATTCATATTGAGCTGTACGGAAATTAAGGTGTTCTTTCTTCACTTGTTAAATTGTCAAGGTTTGTTTTATGTTAACAAGTGCTCGCTGATTCCGCTTTATTTAATAGATGTATTAAATGTTCTTGGTGTATACATTGCTAAGACAAGGAAGAAAAAAGGGGAAACAAGAGTTTCCAACAAGAAAAATAAACACAAATAAATTTTTGCGGATCCAAACTCTAAAAGGACTTGGAAGCTACTAAATGCACAACGTAAATGGATGGGTCCAAAGTAGGTTTGTAAAGGTTGTACGATCAGCTGTCTGACTACCGAGTTTCATAAGGTAATACATAGACTGGGGACCGGAATGTTTCACTATAAATAAAATTTCGTTTACCTGATATTGTGGAACTACTAAAAAGCATAAACCTACTAATAAAATATCGCCCTGTCCTAAGTTTGAGCTTGAACTTGACAAATGTTATATAAACATTCACTGTTAATTATAAACAACTTGAGCGGTCGACGGGAGCGATTTTAATCTTTAATGATGCACCCATCAGCATTTTGTAACATATAAATACGCAGGCAAACGCCAAGTGCATCAGGCTTTCGGGTCTCTCAACTCCGCTCAATTTAGTTGCGGTGCAGTTCACAGATGCGTACACTTCTAGTTCTTCTATCCCACAATCCCCATATCTGTGCACAGGCACAGGGCGATCACGTCCTTACCTAACCTGGGTGGACGTATGCACAGGTATACGGCATTCGGGGGATACTTAAAGTAGAGAGAGTCGAATTTACGAGTGAAGTATCAGAATTTCCAGTAAAGGAATAGTTTTTGGGGATTTTTAAAAAGTAGTGAAAGTGCCTTAGAAATCTGTGATAAACTTAACCCAGAAAGACTTACCTTATAAGTATCAGAACGAATATATAAATAAGACAACCCCGCTCCCATAAACTTTATTAATAAAAGTGACGTCACTTCCTAGAAAAACTTTGAAGTAAGCCTCCCTCGAGAAGACATGTATTTAATATTAATTGGGTATAGTGTAAACTCTTAATTCATCTATAAACTTAAACACGCCTTTATTAGTATACAGTCTAACCGTTGTTAACTTTGTTTGTAAAAAATAAACTTGTTATTGTTTTTATCGATGTGTCTAATAAGGCGTGGCGTCACAGTAAAAAATACAATTCGTGACAATATGACCTAGAACGATACGATACGATATATACATGATTTCATGATTAATAAATTAATTGGGAATGGCCATCCGAGCCACCGCCATAACTCAACAAAAATCCTTCTATTATTATGATTCTCTGGTAGGTTTAATGTTCCTGCTCGATTGTATTAATGGAATTGGACATCAAACGGTCCAAGGGGTATAATGCCATGAAATGCAATCATAAAATAAAATTTAATTGAATAGGTAAATCAGAGCATTCTTTCTTGTTGGAGGGGAAGAAGGAGGCCAACTATAGAAATGACAACTGCATTGCTCTGGTTCATAGATCTTTTTTTATGAAAGTACATAAATTTAAGGAGCCGATTAAAACATTGATGTACTAAATATCTATTTTCTTATTCTACAACCTCATTTTTTTATGTTCAGCACACTCGCAAAAGTAAAATCGTTTACCACTCAACGAGCGGTGTGTGTGCAGAGAAGACGGTGGACCTTTGACTTAATGCGCTATAGCTTGTAGTTTTCGGGAAAGACGTTACTCGGAAGTCCATTCCACCGCGAAGCAGTCCTCCTGACAAATGAGTCCGGCAACAGCGACGTCCTAGGTGTTCGCAACTGAATCGTATGTTGATGAGCAGCTTGTGTCTGACGGGTTTTTCTGTTTGGCACAACTCTGGGCGGAATCATAAGTGCCAGCTCGTTCGAACACCTTCTGTAGTAGTATCGATAGCAAAGATAGAGGTCCGCTACTTGGCCTTCGATGTCCAAGGCTATCAAGGTATTTAGTCAACTCTGGGTAATCCACAAGACGGACTGCTCTGCTCTATATGGAGTCCAATGTCTTGAGCAAGTGTTTGGGTGCCGAGCACATGGGAACAGTATTCCAGAGATGGTCTTATCTGGTCCCTATAGAGCAGTAAGAGCTTTATACAACTTTTCTGCTGATGCCTTGGTGATTTTGGTGTGTTGCTTTCTACGATGATGTCCAGCAAGCATATGGATGAGGCCATAGTCAGTGTTTGTCCTGTGTTTGAAAAGTCAGATCCTCCGGTGTTTGTTTTTTTTGAGAAGACAGTTTTTAAATTTAATTAAATTAAGTTAATTTTTAATAAATTATATTAATAATATAGTATAAACGAAAAAATCAATGAAATATTACTATATTGCATTATTAAAATATTGCTAAATTCCATTGTCTGAATCTTCACTGTCATTTTCGGCATCAGTGATTTCTGCTTCTGAATCGAAACTTCTGAAATTAACATATTTTGCATTACTCGTTGATAAAACTTTATGAAATAATACGTACAATATTTTAAAAACCAAAAGATAAAATTCAATAATAATATTGCTATTTTTCTCAACTTTTGCCCCCGATTTTCGACACTTTTTTTATTTTTTTTTCCTTTTTCTTCAACTTGTTTTCGTTCTAACTTTTTTTGTAATTTTTTTTCTTTATTTCGTTTATAATACTTTTATTATCCTTCACGTCCCACAGGAGGATGCAGCGCACAGACATACAATAAAAAATGAAAATGATAAACCTACTAAAAGCAAGAAGATCGAGAATTAATTATTTTTAACAAAAATAATATGTAATATTAAAACGTATTAGCAGCTAATTGGCATGGAGGAATATAATTGTATGCGCACTAATTGAATCTAGCCAAAACCAACCCAAACTATCTTTCGCAGTTTTTCATAATTTTACTTTATTTTGAGTTTTGTTCGGGACCACAAACTTGGTATTCATTTTTCTAATTTATGCATTTATTGTCCGTATGTATATGTATATGTATATGTATATGTATTTTTTAATTTTTTTCATTATTTTTTTCTTGTTTATTTTTATAATACTTTTATTTACTTTCCGGACAACCTTTTTTATTTTGTTTTTCTTATTTTATAATATTAAATATAATACTTATATTAACTTTCCAAATATTTTTTAATTTTTTTTTCAATTTTTCTCAATATTTTTTCATAAAGCATTTTTTGTTCCCATTTTTGCTATCCCCGACCTCGTAGCTGAACTCCTTCGCCTTTTTTTGCCAAAAACCGCTTTTCTGTAACTTTTGTTTATTTATTTTTTCTTATTTTGTTTTATAATAATTTAATTAACTTTCCGAACAATTTTTCACGTGTTTTAATCTTTTTCCCATTTTTTTGAAAATTTTTGGTTATCTGGGGAGATGGGGGAGGGGGATATAATTCCTCCCACTAATGTCAGATTTTCGATCTGTGGCTCCGTTGCAGAGATATCGGCAAAAAACGGTTTTTTTCCAAAATCCCCCTTAAATTAGATCCCCAGTCCCCCCATAGGGCTAAAGGTAGCCCCCATGAGACGCATTTAAAGATCCTTTACACAAATAGTGCACTATGTAAAAATCGACCTCTCCTATTGGTCGATCCATCTCGTATTACGATATGTCTGCATGATGCAATCGAATTCTGACAACAGCGCTGGTGGTGTAGAGGTTTAGATCGTTGGCTCTCACTAGTGGAGTAAAATACAAATAAAAAGTCGCTTCCTTCTCCAAAAAAATTTTTTTGAGGTATAACCATTGATTTGTATAGGAGTGGATAAGCAATAAATAGACCAAAGATGGGAAATTTACGACCGCGAAATGTAAACAAAGATATTTCTATTTGGACTTGCGCATTAGAAAATTAGTAGGACCTAGCTGTTGCACCGTGAAGGTAAATAGGCAGGCCCGGACTTCGAAAGTGATTATTTCACCAAATATTCGGTAGAGGCGTCTTGCCAATTGTAAAATAGGCCCCAGTTAGCGTAGTGAAACAAACAATAAGGTATAAATAAGTAATACTTATAATAATTAGACTTACTTGAAATAGGAAATCCCGGGTATTTTGCCTCTACTACTACAAAACACAACCATACACTTTCAGGATTCTATTTTGGTAGCATCGCCGATTGTTTATCTGCGTATTATTCAATGTAAACGAAAATCAAAATAGGTTACGTACAAACCACAAACGTGAACCACTAAACTAAAACTAATTAAGCAACTACAGACACTAGGTCCAAAGAAAGTAAAAAAAAGTAAAAACTAGAATTATTAACTCAAAACCCCGCGCCGTCAAAAGGAAAACACGTCAAAGACAAAAGCCAAGTTCGATCCTGACCGACGCCTGCTGAGACGGCAAGTGTTTTAGCGCGCATGACAAAACGGTATCTTCTTTGTTTACGTTTTTCCATTATACGTCGATTTTGTCATGCGCAGAAACCTGTTTTTTCGCCCATAGGTTGCCACTTTTGAATAGTGCGACAGGCGGCTATTGCTGATCCACTCCTATACAAATCAATGGGTATAACCAGTTCAGACCATTAAAATATGTTTACCTATGTTCCTGGCTATATGAAGTGGGTGATTACGACTTTTTTTATTGGTTCAGACTTTTTTTATAGCTAAAAAAGTCGAAAAATTTAATAAAACAATTTTCCCACTTTTTTATACATAACACCTCATAACTCTGAAAATACTCTGTATAATAAAATAATTTTTCTTGAGAGGATAAATAACATTTAAGCAAAGGCCACAGTCATAATATTTTTATTGTATTTTGTTCTTATTTTTTTTAAATGGTATATAAACTTGAATGTTTATATTTTGAATAAGCTGCTTTTCGACCAGCGAAAAACTTTTTTATTTGTAACATTTTCTAGGTGTCACCAGCGTAAAAGTTTTAGCTAAAACTACAAAGAAGTTTTTAAAAAAAACCGCAATCAATTATCATGTATAGCTTTTGAAATATTTATTGTTATTCATGCGCGGCGACTGCAGAGCCGGGCGCTCGGCCGGGCGTCGCGGCGACACCAACCTAAGGCCTCTTTCAGACGATACGGATTTTAGCCGGTCCGGTTGTATTGGTTTTAACGTGAGTGGTGCATTAAAACCATGTGACAATAATTAGTTTAATGCACTATTGGACTACAATAAACCGGACCGGCTAAAATCCGTATCGTCTGAAAGAGGCGTAAGGCCTCTTTCAGACGATACGGATTTAAGCCGGTCCGGTTCTATTGGTTTTAACGTGAGTGGTGCATTAAAACCTTGTGACAATTAGTTTAACGCACTACTGGACGACAATAAACCGGACCGGCTAAAATCCGTATCGTCTGAAAGAGGCGTAAGAGCTGAAACATACATTGCGTTTTATCGGGAGCGTTTTAACGGGTCCTGTTTGGCAGGATGAGGACAACCTATAATTTTAAAATGGAACAGTCTACACATCTACACATATGCGGTCAAGACGCAGCGACAGAATGCGGCGATAACATGTTGCCGCCAAACAGGACCCTTTAAAACGCTCCCGCTAAAACGCAATGTCTGTTTCAGCACCTATACGCGCAATAGGTTTTGGGTTTATGTGTTTTGTCTAGCACAGACTAGCTTTGTCATGGTTTCAACAGCTAGACCTGTCAGATATATTAACGCACGAATTAACATTGGTTCCACTATCTTTATTTCACGAGGATGGTACGATGAGGAAGACGGCAAAATCTGATTTAGCAAGAAAAATAGAAAGTTTTGCACCAAACATAACCGAATGTTCCGCCGTAGATTCAATTATTATTGACGGAATGGTATCTGTGCAAGAATTAGTTGCTGCTTCTTTCATTACTTTTAGCGACCTTGCAGAAATATCTGTTACTAAAATTTTAAGGGAAGGACGAAAACATAAAGCAAAACTGATAAATTTGGTGTTTGATACTTACTCTTCAAATTCATTAAAAATGCCGAAAGAAAAAGACGTGGAGATTTTACTGCGGATTTTAAAGTATCCGGTGCTCGAAAAGTTCCGAAATTTAAAGAATTTATAAAGTCTTCTTCAAATAAGCAATCATTATTAGATTATTTAACCAACTATTTTTTGGAAAAGGGACCATCTATACTTGATAATGAGGAATAAATAATAATAGCAGGAGGATTTAAAAATACTGAAAGTTGTTTTCTGACAACCAGAAACGGTAATATGCAAAGTTTAGAAAAAATAAATAGTAACCAAAAAGAAGCAGATACCAGAATAAATCTTCACGTCTTAAATGATCTTCCAAGTTGCAATTCGATTTTAGTAAAATCTGTAAATACTGATATTTTCATTTTGCTAATTCATTATTACTGTATGATTCCTGATATGACCAGACAACGTATTCATGCAATTGGGCCGCAGTATATATACAAGTACGCACTTTGTGTCTTTGTCCCAAATTGTAGCAAATATTGGACAAAAAGTTTGTACAAAATTATAAGCCGTTCACTGTCTTACTAGTTACGATGCAACGAATGCATTTTACAAAATAGGAAACAAAACGGCTTTTGATGTTTTGTGTAAACATGTCGACAAGTTGGAAGACCTCGAGAAGCTTCCAGAACTTTCTGAAAAAGACCCTATTGATGTATATCAGCAATATATTCTGTTTTTGTATAAGAACAATGTGCCAGGAATTCGCACCCTTAACGAATTACGTTAAAAGTTAACACTAACTACAAATCGGCGCCAGCATCAGAATTACCTCCGACGGATGAGGCATTCCAACAACATCTAAAAAGGTAAACTCTGAAATGTCTATAATTTTTGTATTATTTTTAAGTATAACTAATAGTTTAA
>MU184356.1:137990-149057 GCA_016904865.1 Pissodes strobi | reverse complement strand
AAAGTCAAAATCAAATAATATTTGGATGACCTAAAGCCATCCAACGATAATTTCAATAACTCAATTACGGTAAACTATAAGATAATGGGTATGATATATTATAAGAACTGACATACAGTCAGGTAAATTTATGCTCAATGAATCTAATTTCAGTGAAAGTAAATCAATTAATTATCATAACAATGGCAAAATAAATTCCCTACTCGAGATAATATCAGTGATGTGATAATGAGTAAAGTTAATATATATCTAAAGAAAATATGGTAAGAAACAGGCATATATAGGATACCCGATAATATATAACATAAAGTTCATCGATAGGCTTAATAATCCAGAACGGTAAGCTCTTTAAACAAAAACGAGAGGAATTGATAGAAGGTAAGAACGTAGACGACCTACTGTCGTAATAGTGAATTCATAAATCAAAATGATAAATACCGATATTAGATACGATATATGAAAGCAAATACCTACAGGCGGTTAACAGTAAACTCAATAAATAAAAACTGTCAACCAGGGTAATAGGTACGATATAAAGAGATAGACGACATACAGTCGTTTAACAGCAAAATCATTAAACAAAGGCTGCCAGCCACGGTAATAGTTACGGTATAAAAAGACAGACGACCAGCATTCGTTTAACATCAAATGCATTAATCAAATCGATAAATTACGATAATAGCGATAAATAACGATATTAGATAGTAAATTTTCATTAATTTAAAACAAAATAAATCCTACTTGTTTCTCGTAGATTACGCGGACGTGGAATCCACCGGCATTTCCTGCGAATTTAGCTTTCCACCATGTGGTCATATTACCTCGGTGGCAGATGTTCAGCCCCAAGGGGGAAAATTCTGTCCCACAGAAGAATATGAAAGCGCAAGAAAGGTAGTTCTTCTCGCGGAAGGTCACAGAAGATAATCGGTCCCACGGAAAGTCCCTCATTAAATTATACATAATTTTCAATATTGTATATAAACAAACTAACATGTAACAAACCTTTTTTTCATAGACAGGAAAACCACACTAGTCGTTAAACATCTTTATCGGTATCCGACAATACGGCCGATAATTTTAGAAACTGCACCTGGCAGTTTGTTTGCCAATGAATTTCACTACAAGATCACACGGTAATGAGGCCTGATGATAAAAAATAACAGTGACAATTTTAGGTATTGAAAACCGGTATTCTTTTACCTACCTCCAACATGCGTCAAGCGTGCAAGAGCGAAAGCCCAATCAATTCCCCCAAAAAAACCATATATACCAAAACTGTCAAGAGGGCGCTCCTAACGTGTTCATCTTTCGAGGGACTCGAGCAATGAAAGTAAGGTCACGAGAAGTAAGATAGAGAGAGTATCGATAACACAAATCAAATCGACTAATAAAAGGGATAAATCCCACTACGGATTTTAGAACATTTGCAACCCTACAAACTGGAGGAAAATTATTTAACTTCATCACATTTTTTATAACACCATGACATTTTGTCAACTGCCAATACTCCACCAATTGTCATTTTTACCCTCAAAAGTGGATGCTGAGAGGGCTACACATTGCTCGGTGCGTAGCCTGTTGGCGACTACATTACAGCGATTCAACAACATCAAAACAAAATTACTTACTACCCTGGTGAAAACACATGTTAAAGCTAGAAATTTGTATATTATTTAGCGCGAACGCTCAAATCTGCTAGAAGACCTCAAACGACTCTAAAATGCTGTCGTGGTAGGTACTCAAGTGAGTTGTTTTCGTCGTGTCGGAAGGGCGTTATACGTTATGTCATTAAAATTGTTCTTTGTAATTCGCAGTATCCTTAAAATGAAGCAAATACTGTATTCAGACTACAAGATAATAAGATAAGATTATGTAGAACATAATTTTAACAACATTTAAAAATATTATCCGAGAATATAAAAAAAAAGAAGCAAAAACGATTTGTAACATAAGCTGTCAAAATATGCATTTAATAGAAAAATGCATTACTGAAATTAATTAATAAGGACAAAAATATTTTACCTTAAACATTTAATTTCGTCTCAATTTAAAAAAAAATGGATATCTTATTTAAAAAAAGAAAGCCAATAACCAAAATCTTGCTTTAAATAATACAAGAATTACCGAGAAGATAGAAGCATAATTTGTTTTCTTTTAACAAAGGAAAATAATGCTTTGTCATTGACGTTATTAGATACACATGAGCTTACCAACAAAAACATTGATTTAAAAAATAAAATAATATATTTTATATGAAACAATATTGTTACATTGCTTTAGTAGAACTCTAAAAAAATGGCGTACCATATAAGAGAGTAGTTACAACTTTTTAATTAACTTTGATATGTCTTTACTCACTACCCTATGCCAAATTTAATTTTACATAAGACTCGGTTTTCCAAAGGAACAAAATATGTCACATACAAATTAAATTAATTATATCCAATATATTTAAATTTAGTAGAGCTTAGTCATGATATTACTTACTTTGGTTGGTTACAAGACTGATTAACTGAATTTGTTAGACCTGTAATTACTTTAAAAAGTAGCATAAATAACAAACAAAATAACGGCAATTGCTGTGAATAAAACATGTGCTAGTGTAAGCTCAGTGATCCTAAACTTGCTTTGTTATCGAGTTAAGCAAACAAAGCTTCATTTTTTTGAAATAATAATTCATGTGTGTAGGATCGTTTAAATATTTTGATACAAGGGTTCTACATTTTCGTTTATTGTAGTATTATTTTCAAATGTATTTGACGCAGCTTCACTACAGTGGCGTGTAGGTACTACAGTATCATTACTATCAATGTATGAACATATAAGCCCAAATCTTATGGCATTCGCTACAACACAATTTATACAGAACACCTACACACCTTACACACCCGATACGCTTTTCGCTTATCATGTTAGAATATCATTAGGAGATGCTGCTAACATAGTCTGCGACAGGCGCTTAGACTGTGTAGATTATGTTTTGGTGTTCTAGATAAAACGGTGTTGTGGTGCATCTTGCCGAAGGTTCCAAACCCCAATTAAGTTCCAGTACTCGAGTTAAACCTAATCTTACACAGAGTCAAAGAAGACCTATCAAGAAGTTGCAAGAAAAATTTGATCGAAGGAGCGAACAAACCGAAGTAAGCATTACCATACGTTACAGATTTGGAAGGTTTTTTATGTCTAGAATCTCGGATCCACCAAGGATCTATTTACAGGTCACTGAGTATGTTTCAAAAAACGACTAAACTCAGGTTAGGGAACTATTAACCCGTCATTTTTTACCAGAATGTCCGCGGTTTTTATATCAAGCGCAGAGTCAGGTCTTTGACTAATTTGTCATTGGTGCATGATGTATTTCAGAAATATCAGACCCTAAACTGATTTTTCCTGTTTTAACCTTTTTCGTAAAGACATATACTATGATATGAGTAGTTGTAATTGCACTGCAGTTTAAGTCTATTTCTTCTAGGGATGGTGAACATGTTTTAATTAAGATCAGTTTGGGCCATAAGAAGCTTGTAATTGTATGTTTATTTTGCACCGAAATTTTTCTTTGACTTTTACTTGATATTGAATATGGTGAAGATGAATGAATAATATTTACCTATCATATCAATGTATTTTTATTTTTGAAATTGTCTTAGTTTAGTTGAGTTAACAAGGTAAGTAACTAAAATTTTGTTTTTCTCCGATTGACAGCAAATATTAATTTTGCAGACACATATCAATCAGCAAAGTATTACTTTTCCTGTCCAGGCAGCAAAGTAAGTACTTTGCTGCCTAGGCAGCAAAGTGATTAGTCTCCATGGGAATAAAACGTTTGACATAAGTTGTCAAACTAAAGTTATTATGGACATTATGCATTTCCATAGCAACCGACCGTTCCAACAATTGCGATTTCTATCAAATTTTGTCTTAATTTATCACTACAGGAAAAATAAGAAGATTGTGGGAATTGTTATAATTTGCAAATATACAATATACATATATCATTATAAACAATCGGAGAAAAAATTATATGTTCATCTCGGCAGCAAAGTAGATTGACTGCCTTAGCTGAATTCCTAGCCTCGCTACGCTCGGCTATGAACTATCAGCCGCGGCAGTCAATCTACTACTTTGCTGCCAAGTAAAACAAATAACTATTTTCTCCGATTGACAGCAAATATTAATTTTGCAGACACATATCACTCAGCAAAGTATTACTTTTCTTGTCCAGGCAGCAAAGTAAGTACTTTGCTGCCTAGGCAGCAAAGTGATTAGTCTCCATGGGAATAAAACGTTTGACATAACTTGTCAAACTATAATTATTATGGACATACACATACATTTCCATAGCAACCAACCGTTCCAACAATTGCGATTTCTATCAAATTTTGTCTTTATTTATCACTACAGGAAAAATAAAAAGATTGTGGGAATTCAAATATACAATATACATATATCATTATAAACAATCGGAGAAAAAATTATATGTTCAACTCGGCAGCAAAGTAGATTGACTGCCTTAGCTGAATTCCTAGCCTCGCTACGCTCGGCTGCGAACTATCAGCCGCGGCAGTCAATCTACTACTTTGCTAGTAAAACAAATAACTATTTTTTAATTGTTATTATTTATGGTTGCTTCTAAATGTGATCCGTTAACTAACTGCGATGGCTACCACTCTCCGTTTGAATCAATGATATCATTTAACGTTTAGTTTATTAATACAGGGAATGACGTTCGTTTTAAATTTAATAAAGCGGATTATGCTGCTCAAATAATTGTTTGCTGCTATAATTGGATTGAATTATGCTGTGTTCAGGACATTAGATATTTGCCTATGTGATTCCGTGCGTCATTACCATATCATTATGTGAACCATTATTATTCGTGTTTAATAAGTCTCTTTGTCGAGGCATACTAACTACACACTAGTTAGAAAAAAATGGTTCTACCTGCAACAGAGGGTTCATTTAGGGGTTTCACTGTTGAACATATGCATGAAATTCTTGGTGACCGTTCCACTGTGACAGATTGTTTTGCATATTTTAATTACATAGCTAGTGACTTGGAATGGTGGCGTGAAATATATTCGGTATAAAGAGATATGAGAATGGATTTTCACTTGTTGGATTAGAAAAATTTGCTGTATATGCTTGGGAATTTTGAAGTAGGAGAGTTTTTATTCCGGATACCTTTATAAGAGATCAGACTGAATAGTGAATAGCTTTTTTTCGCCTGTTTTTGATCTGATTTCCAGATTATCGCAAGAGTCCTATCGGGATCCAAAAATGTTTTTTATTTTGATTAATGGCATAAGAGAGGGATTTGCATTTAAGTATTTGCGATTTGTAGGTGATTTAAAGTTATTTGGTTGCATTTGGTTAGATCAGGACTGTGTAGAAATGCGAAAAGATTTTTTAGCTGAATGGTGTGATAGAAACGACCTGAAATTAGATGCAATAAAGTTCTCGGCATGATCTTCTCTAGGAGTAGAACAGTAAATACATGATGAGTATTGAATTGCACAGGTTCACTATGGTGAAAGACCTAAGTTAAACTTTGATGCCATGCTTTGTTTTAGAATATGATGAATAATACTTACAAATTACAGAATACTGTGCTTACAACATTGGTTGATTATGTGAATTTGAGCTGTGTTGTTTCACCTTTTGCTTTATATATTGGATCAGTATTGGTGTATGGTTCTATAACCTGAAATTTATATTAAGAGACCCATAAACATCGCATTGAATGTATTCAGCGCGGATTATTGTGGAGTCTATAATATAGAAAGGCTTATAGATGAGCATAAAGCAGGTGGGGAAGAACTTTGGTGATAGGGCACTTTGTAGGACTGTAGAAGAGCTGCATGTTCAAGCTTATGACTAGCTTAGCAATTGATGCAGCTCATATATCAGAAGGTATTGATTTTAATGTTGCTTCTCAAAATTTAAGAAGGTATCGCTTGCTGCCATCAACGGTGTGTTATACTCGCCATACTCAGAATACGCCTAGCATAAATAGATTAGTATTATATGTTAACGAATATTCTTATATCCATTTTATTGGTGTATCTTTTAGTAGATCTATGTTTAAATTGATGTGTGAACTACCTAAATGCATAAAATACTAAGCAAGTATCATCCTGTCCTAAGTTTGATCTTGAACTTTGAAAATATTACGTAAATATTAAAGACAAATTATAAAAAACGCGAGCAGTCAACACAAGCGATTATAAACCATAAACGTGCAGCTATCAGCACCTTTTTGTTATAAAAATACGCAAGCAAACCATCAGTTCGTCAGACCTTGTTTCTCACCTAAACCAGTTCCTTGTATGTATATAGGTACGTAAGGTCCTAACCTGCAACCTCATTTCCTGCCTACACCCAAGTTTTGCATGCACCCAAGTGCGTAAATCTTCGTCTCTATACCTACGTAGTAAAAGTCGAAAAAGAGAGTCCTAAAAGAGACAATTTTCAAAGTAGGATCTGATCAAGTAATTAGTATCTAGTGTAAACTCTGTGTGCCATTAAGTCAAGGCCAACCATAAATAAAACACAGCACAACTCTTAAATACTATATTGTAAAGCAATGACCAAAAGCCTATAAACAATTCAAACCTCAATCGAAAAGACTTGCGCACCTTAGTAATCGATTTTAGTGTAAACTCATTAAGTCTCTGGCTAATAGATGTTGTTATTGTTTTCTTTTTAAGTCATTGACCAATAGACAATAGACGTTGTTATTGTTATACCAAATTACTTTCTTTATTATCTCTTCTCACCTGACGTAGATCGATCCATAATCTGAGCTATACAACTTGCACGCCATCCCAGGCGTGGCGTTATATAGGTCTTAACAGTAAAACTGTATTATATAAAGTGATGCAAGCCATCCTTAAACAATTTAAAGTACACAGTCAATCTCAAGACCTTCACAAATTTCTATAGGTGACAGTATGTTTAAATTGAGGCATATTGTTATTCAAAACTGATTAGATGCTGACTGTAAAATTTTCTTTATAGGATCTGTTTAGGTGTTGTTGAAATTGCATTTAAGTATTGTATTTGAATTGTATTTTAGATGCAGTGTATGTCGTAAAACGGTTTAGCCTTTAAAACAACCAAAAAAAGTAACTTATAAGGTAACATTAAAAATATTCTATGCAATTGCAACTATAATAACACCAGAACTTTCAAATCATTGTACGAAGATGTTATTACACAGTGCAGCTATAGTTTTATTACAGCTGCAAGTACGTAACATATTTATAATATTATCTGATAGCTTATTAATATTTACTTATTTCATTCAACGGATATTCCATTTTACAATACACCTGCAATGCATATAACGATAATTTAATAGAATCTATATAAAACATAACAGTCGTATCTAATCAGGCTTGAAAGGTAATAAGGTAATACACGGATATCAGTTGACAGATGACTCATGATACTAATCTATTTTGAAGACATATTCTGAGCATGACGAGTATTACAATTCGTCGAAGACAGTTTGGTTGTTTAATACAGAAACAATTAGGTATCTTAAATATTCGAAACCACAATGATGTTTTAATTAAAATATAACAGTAAAGCATTAGGTAACTATTGTTACGCTATATACCTAAGCTACTATTGTACTAATAAAGTAAGTGTAATATAATATATTTATTATTTCAATATTTAAACCAATATAATTTCAATAGAAAAAAACAAAATCCGCGTTAGTTTAAGCCAGCTCTTTTTCTGATTTAGCAACCTCTGGCCTAGGAGGCCTTGAAGCTAAGAAAAGCAGTAGTCAATATATCCACCCGAGTTGGGACTAAAACTTAATGCTGTAAAGGTTATATGTCCAGTTTTTAATATAAAATATGTTTAAGATTGTGCAATTGGTGCATTTTCAACGAACAATTTATAAAAAGCAGATAATTTATTGTGTTAAAGGCAAGGACATTGCCATGTGTTCGTAAAAATTGACTCTTAGCCCCACTACACTATTACTATACTTATAGTATAGTTTATAGTTAGGGATGGTTCAAGCTGTTTCCATAAACACCTATTATAATTTCAGTGCTAATAATACCCAGTAGTATCTAAAATAAGTGAAATTTTAACATTCACATACTGTCTATCTGAAGTAAATAATCATACCTTTAAGATTTTTATTCTGTGGCTTTATAATAATAATGCCTACTTACCTATTTACTTTGACTGTCTTTTGCCTCGACATATAATACGTTATAGGTCACCACAGATATTTTTTAAGCTACGGCCGGGCAACATCAAAGGTTTGTAGGTTGGTTTTAGGTACGTGTTGTAATAATTAAAGTATGTTTAAGCTTTGTTTAAGTTCAGTCGCTTAGTTAGAAACATTGATTTTTAAAATATTTTGTATAATAATGTTGAGTGAATCAAAAACATGGCGTTAACTTATTGTAATTGAATTTTTTCATTTTCAAAAGAAGGTGAATTGTGACAGCAGTAGGTAAATTTGCAGTTCTGAGAACAATCTTTAATAAATATCTAAGTAACTATATACTTGTTTTAGTTTATATATACTTCGAGATATATTTTAAACAAACAACTGTATATTTATAGATCAATATCTATAGTCCAAATTTTTAACATCATAGCATATTATAGTTGTTAATTTCCCATTGTCATAGCCTGCTCCCTACCCCCGACGCCACGTTGGATTTAGATATCTGCCCTTCTAGTTCAGCGAGTGTTGACCGGTGACTTTGAAAAGGTAGAACTCTGGATTAAAGTGATATTATTGTCTAAGCATACCCATTTCTGTAGGTATGTAAATTATTGTCTCCGCATGATTATTTCTCATCTGCGAATGCCGGGAGAAATTTATTCGTTGAATTTTTTTTAGAGTTGCCGGTGCAGAAATGTTTATATTTATTACATTAGAATGCCTCATTTTATTTTACTAATTAGATTTCATCAATTCATATAAAGCCGAATTATAGCGTAAGTTATATCATCACCTATATAATAAGTAGGTACCCACTGTTCGTAGCGAAAAGCACAAAATATACTATTTTCATTAAAAACTGGAAAATTAGGTTATATAAGTAGCGAAAATCTGATTATTGATTATCCTCACTCGGTATACCCTGTATTCAAAATATTAAATGTTCTAAATATGTTTCCAGCAGATAAACTCAATTCTGGCGTCAGCATTTCGGCACATATTCCATCGCATTTGATGGCTCAAATTGATAAACAAATTTATATTACTCAACGAGTGAAATCAGTTTAATGCATGGAGGATATAAACAGCATTTAGAGCCCTAATATAGCACAATTTATGGCCGGCGAGTAGCCTAACCCAAGTAAATCAAGAGCTCTAGTTGATAACGTTGATATGGGTTAGTGCTGCATGTGGGTCTCTGAAATCTGCATCAGGTCAGGACTAGTAATCTGCTAAAAACTGAATATTTTCTTGTGAGAATAAGATAGAACTACTGTGTCAGCTTTCAGCTATTTGGCCTTATCGTAAAGGTAATTTAAAGTATTTCTCTCTTTTTATGACGCTACCCACCATGTATCTAAGCAAAAAACAACAAAAATAATTTAGAAGTCTAATAATACTAAAACATGTTTATTAATTAATTAAGTTTGAATACTAATATCATCGGTTTCTAGGTCGAGAAAATGCAGCTATATTAATATCTAGTGAATATTCTTATCAATACTGATATTTAAACTAATATTTTGACTAAAGTTAACGTTGAAAATAAATTATTACTTTCGATAGTAAAATTATCAAGAATCCTTTATGGCAAAATTGCACATAACCAGTAACTATTAATAACAACAGGAGAGAGCTTTGAATTTATTTCGGTTACGGGAAATATTGCTAGTTATTGGGAGATGATTTAAAGCAAGACATCCAGCTAGTGCTGAAACACGCACTCGCCATTAAACTGTACATTATATTAATATTTAGTAGAGATATTTAGTGCATTACTTAACCTTTGTATCGCGTGGGAAATAAAGATTTTAACAACTTGGGCCATTTTTTCATCATAAATTAAGTGATAGACCTCATTCGCGAGAATAATATTATCAACCCGTTTTCCATAGGCGCAGCTTATTTTAAATTCCTCGACTTGATCTGCGACTATGCAAATAAATATAAGGTTGCATTTCCAGAGCTTTATCATGCTGTTAAATTTCGTCTGTAATTTCATTCTGGATCAAATGTTTGTTTGCCTATTAAATTTGCATATATTAATAATAATGTAATCACTGAATAAGTGGTTATTGATTACACTCTAATTCTTCTATCCAAATTTGAACATCGCATGTGAAATATTCATATTATCTTGTTACTACAGAATAGATTAAATTAGTTTAGCTGACTGAAGTTGGCGACTTGTCCTTTCCCACTGCAACCTGATAAGATTTATGGTAGCGCCTCCAAACTCTACTTAGAGTACGTTATCTAGTCCTATCTTTTTAATTAGACTCCCAAGGCGTGACGCAGGCTCCATCATATATCTGCTCGGTTGTGGCTTTTCATCCCCCAATTTCTCAAACCTGAGCCTGATCAACGCTTCACAACTGCACCATACATGTTGAGAGGTCTCTTCCTCCTTCCGGCAGAGCCTACAAATATCGTTATTCCCAGTGTTATCAGGTATTTCTTTAACTAGCAGTGTTCTGTAAGTAAAGCTACTATTACTCGTACCAAGTTGCGATTGTGGCTTAGAAGGTCTATAGTAAATATTGGCTTATATCGTTTTATGAGACTTTTTGCCTGCTTTTGTCCTGCTGTTCGGAGCCACCAGATATGGTGTTATCCAGGTCTGGAGTGTTGATCTAAAAATAGCTCTTGAAATTCCACAGAAGGGCTCCGGGCCTTTCATGTTGCGGCTTGAACCTTCTCTGGTTAGCTTACCCGCTTCTTGACTCCCTTGGTGATCTTTATGGCCTGGTACCTAAGCTAGCCTCTTAAAATAGTATTGAGGAGTCATTTTGTCTAATGGCAAGTCATATAGTGACTTGACCTCTTGAACCTCCTATATTGTCCAGCTCAGGGCATTTTCATGTCCT
>MU184356.1:101372-137980 GCA_016904865.1 Pissodes strobi | reverse complement strand
ATTATTAAAGATAAGTGTATTCACAAGGCGGCTTAGACCGGTGCGGTGTCGGTGAATAGGCACAGGTTGTTGCTATAGTAATGTAACATAAAGCTGTCAGTGGACACTGTCAATAATAATTATATTTTTAAAATTACATCTTCGATTGCATTTTAATTCCGTATTGATAAGCAGTTATTGAGTAAGTTCGATTAAATAATAACCAGTTTGTTCCTAAATTAGTGATTTTTAGAAATGCAGTCACAAACTGAGTGATAAATACAAATTTTAGTTTAATAACTCTTGAGTTGTTGACGCTTATTTTGTTGTCTGTTTGTATTGTATCTATGTTGCTATGACAACACTTTTACCTCCGCCGGCGGAAAAGTGAAAAGTAAAGCTCCGGCGGAGGAAAAACGAAACTTCACGGCCGCCTACACAGTCGAGTAATGACGGATTTACTGACGTTTGAAGAAAAAATGGTTTTTACCTTCCCTTCAGCAATTTAGCTGATTGAAAAAAGCATGAGCAATGTTAAGCCAACGATTACATAGCGCAAGTCTAGTTTACATTGCTCAAGTAAACGGTCTAATGAACTGAGATATAATACCCTGAATTATTCCGTTTTATTTTTTCAATGTTTACGCGAGAGTCTTTTAAATGTGTTCAACAACATCTATAGCGCTTTATTGGATAAAGTTCATGATACCATTGAAGCGGAAAAATCAGGCGAAAATTATTGCTGACATAACTGGATAGCAAGAAGAGATAGTTTGGACGCATTTTCATTTCTACTCAAAGAACTTGATGCTAAAGGATATGCAATGTGTTTACCAATGACTCCAGAAAATTTCAATGGTATTTAAAAACGATGGATTTTAAAATTCAGAAGCAGAGCACTTTAGTAAGGGATGCTCTACTTTCACAAAAAAATATTGCAAATATCGTTGAAGGTCCTGGAAACTGGAAATAGCTAGCGTTCTCTGCAATATTTTTTGAGTTTCGAATTCATCTATTTTTAAATTTGTGGTGGATGGAATTTTCCATTATGCCGTGAAACCTTAGATGGAAAATGCGTGTTTATTAATGCTTCAGATAAAGGAAGTGAATATTAGTACTATAAAGCCATATTGTCCTGATGGCAGCTGCACATTACGAATACTGTTTTTCTTAATTTGAAGTTGGAAAAAAGTTGCTATGACTAAAGACACAATTTAAACTGGCTATTTAGGTTGATTTCGAATGAAATATCTTAACTTTTAGCGAATTACATCTTTAAGAAATAGCATTTGTTATGGCAACTCTTAACCTTCCATCAGGCGCGTGGGTATTTATAACATCGTTAGTCGCGTTGTATCTCGCAGATACATATGAAAAATATACTGTTTAAATAAAAAAAAGAATTCTGATAGTTGAAAAATGGTTAATATTTATTATATCGTTTTATGAAATATATCTTAACGAAGTTAAAAACTAACCAAAATTATATAAATATTAATCAGAAAAATCATTTTTCTTCTGCATTCAGGCATTTGCCATATATTATCTTAACGTGTAATTTCAAACATAAGTACGTTTAACATTTTTTATAATATGCAGAAAAAGAGGAATTTTTCATTAAGTTCGTAGCATGGATGGCATCTTTTTCTTTTCTTGGTTCTCCAGCTGTTCTTCCTCCTCCGATTCGCCATCACTGATCTCTTGGTCTGTTTCGGAATCTGTTGACCTAGTTTCCACGTGGTCCTCGGTCTCAGGATCGTCAGACTCGTCAAAATCTTCTTCAGGCAACTGACAAACCTCTTCTTCACCAAAAAATGTAATATGAGTCAGTTCATCAATATCCTCTGGATTTTTTGGGTCATATATATTTTTTACTAATTTTTATCACTGATAAAGGCAAAAACACTCGGCGAATAAATACTACACACTTAGGTACGAATAAGAATCAATTATACACCACTTAGATATACGTATCACGTGAAGGCTAAGAATGCGACTGACCCTAACAGGACTAGTCGCATTGAACCTCCCAGGTACAATTCCCTGCATACATTATAATATCCCAAGTAAAGGTTTGGATCTGTCTAGGAAAGTATTCCCTGCTTGTTACTTAAGGATTATTGCAGGCCATACAATTATACTGTTATTCTTTTTCGAGAAATCAACATAAATATTATGCGGGTAACTGTCAGATACATACGCGACTAATGAAGGTTAACAAAAGAATGCAGAATTTCTAATTTAAATTATGTTACTTAGAATACTTATGTATACTGTTAAATCTCTAGGATTAAAATATTGAAATATCAACAAAAACTTACATATCCCTTCGTTCCACGGGTGAGGCCTGTGGGTCCAGGCACATGTGCAAAATGCAGGTAGTTTTTGTGAAAATAGCTTTGGGGCTCTGATGTTCTATGTACCTTTCAAGCCTATAAAAGCACGTATTTTTACCGCAAATTTTTAGAATTCCTCAAAATGCTTTTTTCATTAGGGTACATTTTGTCCTGATAGGCCTCACCCGTGGAATGGTGTAAGTTTCAAACTAACCCCGTAATTGCTCGAAATGCGCATTCAAGGCCAACATGGCCATAAATATTTAGTGCTGGAATGATATTGTAAACAAGGGGAGCGGAAATAAATAGTTCTTGATTAGGCTTTGTCATCGCAACATCGATACCTATTTGCTGTGACTTTCAACTTCGTCAATTTTTTTTACTAAAAGTTCGTGAGTCGGCACGTCGTTTAGCTGCAATTCCCGCCCTTGAAGAGCAGCAGGACCCACCCCCAAACAAAAGGAGATACTGTAAATATTGCAAACGACGCAAGACCAGATATTTCTGCAAGTTTTGCAGAGCTTGGCTATGTATGGAACATATTCAAGTCTGCTGCCAGGAATGTATACAGATAATGCATTGAGGAAGTTCAGCCCTCCAGATTTTCTGCTGATATATTTCTTATTTCTTTTTAAAGTAGTTATTGGTTGATTCATTTAGTAAACAAAATATATATAACAACTAAATGTAATTATTTTCTTTTAAACATTTGTAGCAACTAGATTTAACGCATATATGCAAAAAAATACAAAATTTTTCTAAATTAATAAATTATTTGTACCAAATATTTTATGCCTTAATTTTTGTGTATCATTATGACGCATAAGCTATATTTCCAATAATTAACCAAATAATCAAAATTTTGGCATCCCAAATATTTGTTGCGCCTATATTTTAATCTGGTCCTGACAGGCCTCACCCGTGGCTTCGTGCGATTTTAAACCCACCCGTGGAACGGAGGGATATTATATATGAGAATCATTAGCATATTACTGAATGCCCTTGAATATAATATGCAAGTATTCATATGCACAACATAAAACGATGATGAGATTAGTATGCAGGTCAATCGACACCTACAAACTAAACTTCAGAAAAATATAGCTTTTTGTGGATTAAATTACAAATACTGGCTGAGCTTTTGACACTAGTAATGACAATGTTTCAAAATTATTCTTGTCACAACGCAACGTTACTACGGTAACTTGTCAAGCAGTGACTTCTCAAAAAAACGTGACCGCCCTGGCGTGCGCCTCGCGTTATTTGTAATAATTATGTTTTTCTACTACCGTGCGTAAAGTATTCACTTTACGCACTCTCTAAGATTCGTAAAATAGGTCTTTTTAATGTGCAGTGCGTAAAATAAGTGACATGTTTTTTGACGTTTAGAGCAGTGCGTAAAATAATATTTTACGCACTAGTGCGTAAAGTAATTTAATAATATTTTTATTATTTTATATATTTTTCGGAAGTGTAGAAAAAATTTTGTATGCTACTCATGTGTAATGTACCCTTTTTTTATTCATGGGATTGAATGTATTCCCATTCATAAAAAAGGATCACTTTACACACTTGTTGCATAAATAACTATTTTGTAAAGGTTTATATGTGCTTTTTTTATCCGTTTCAATTTCGGAAGTACGAAATAGTATATTATATACCTAGGTTGAGAAGTAAGCCATTATTTACCGATCACTTTTATATCCTGAGGCGCGGAGCGCCGAGGGATATAATGTGCGAGGTTAATAATGGCCTTCTCAACCGAGGTATATATAGAATTTTTTTTACTACTAACACTGATATATTACCATATTTGATTCGATTAGATTTTTATATTAGTCATTTTCTACTTATTTTTCAAATAGTTCGAAATATCAAGTAGCCTGGAAGTTCAGTTGTCTAACTGACAAAATTAATTTAATTTTAAATGTCATTTTCCGAAAGATAGACGCTATCTATATAATATCTAAAATAATTGGAAATGGGTGAAAATTTTAGTGAAAATTATGTAGATATGGAAGTATGTACCCATCCTGAATTGAGAGAGGCAGCAACTACGGCAAGTAGCGATTTGTTGCCGGAAAAATCAAAGAGAGTATACATTCAAGCATACAGCGAGCTAAAAAGATGGTGTGAAAGAAAGAAAGCTGGTAAAATATCAGAAAATGTTTTATTGGCATATTTGAAAGAAAAAGCTGACAGCAAAAAAGTATCATCATTGTGGGCAAACTATTCAATGCTAAAATCGACTCTTGCAATAAAAGAAAATATTGATATTTCAAAGTTTTTCAAATTAATAGCATTTCTAAAGAAGAAAAATAATGGCTATAAACCCGAAAAAGCCCGTGTATTTACAAAAGAAGAAATCGACAAGTTTATAATTGAAGCTCCTGATGATGAATATCTATCAAAATAGGTATACATATTATCATTATTATTTTGTGTTTAACTTTTGACAAGAACTATATTTTAGGCTATTGTGGCAATTGGGGTGGCCGGTGCCTGCAGAACAGATGAACTGTGTAATATGGTTCTTGATGATTTAGACATTCGAGATGATATTATTGTAATAAATATTCGCAATTCAAAGAATGGAACATCTAGGAAGTTTGTCATTGTTGAGCCACAATGGATTGACGTTGTAAAAAAAATATGTAGCTAACAGACCAACTGATATTAGAAAACTTTTTATTTTATTCCGCAAAGGTAAACATGTTAAAGAAAATATTGGGCACAATACTATTAGTAAAGTACCGTATGTCATGGCTCAATATCTGAAATTACAAAATCCTGAGTATTATATGGGTCGTTCTCTAAGGCGCAGCTCTGCAACGCTTCTGGCAGAAAATGGAGGAGACTTATTAAGCCTAAAAAGGCACGGTGGGTGGAAGTCGGCTACAGTGGCCGAAGGCTATATTGAGGAGTCAATAGCCGACAAGAAGAGAATTGCAAAATTAGTACAAAATCCTACTTTATTCAATGAAAATTTGAGTATACCTTCAACCTCCTTTGCATGTCAAGATATGGTCCTAGATAACGTCCAAGCTACTGATGATTTAGTGCCAACTATCAATGAATGTTCACAAAATTTGGGAACTATTCATAAAACAGAAATAAATAAACCTGTTACAAAAGTTAGTTCTGTTAATACAGGAAATTCAGGAATACACATGGTTTATCATAACTGCACAATTAACTATAATTTTAAATAAATTTTTTTTTGTTATAATTTATACTACTTACCAGTGTTGAATTTCAAGTTTATTTGTTTTTTACTTAGAATTAATTTAATTATAAGAGTTTCTGTTAATTGCGTTAAAAATACAGAAAAAGTTTCATTATTTATGAGGTTTATATTGACTTTTTTAATCGAAGTGTAATAGATATCTCACTTTTCATGACTCCCATAATATCATAGCATTCTTATCAATAATGCGATCTTCTGAAATTTGGGTTGAAGGTACCAGGAGATTATGCGAGATATATAAAATTCAACCAGCGGCGGCAGGCGTTAAGAAAGGAAAATGAGTCTGACTTTCCAAGAAAAAAGTTACTATTCAAATTTTAAGCTCTAAAACAATCTCAAAATTTGAAAAGGATAGCATTTGACGTATTAAAAAAATTAAATTTCAAGGATTGATTTTTTTAGTCTGTTAAATACAATTGATTAATGTTATTAACTCTAAATGGATAACTCCTAATTACAGTCGATAAGACTTTAATAATTGGTAGGTATATAAAATACTTAAGCCATGAATAAAACAAGCTTCTGATTAGTTTAGTATTTTATTAACTCAAAAGTAAAATAATTAATCCAGAACAAGAAAAGACACACAACAACCTAACCTATAGCCGGTATACCCCTCCATCTAACTGGACGGCATGATGCAATAATAAATATTGTGAATGTCCGTATTAAGGGTCGGCAACCAACATAACACAAGTGTTATGTAGTTGGCTTACAACAGCGCGACATTAATAAATCTATATTAAACATCTTTTCCCTTAAGCCAAAGATTACAAATCTAATCTATTAGGTTTTTTTTTATAGCTCGACCAGATCTTGTACACAGGGGCTTATTAATAACTGGTATTTCAACAGCATCATTGCCAGAGTCACAATCTGTACTTGGAGTATTTAACAAGGGTTCAGTATAGCTTTCAAACAATTTGGCATCAGCTAAGGCATCAGTGTTTTGAACAGGATTTAAACTTGGGTTTAAATCTACCCTATTGCGTCTGACAATGTCGCCACTTGAATCTTTAACATTATTAGATCTTGGAGCCTTGTGGAGATTAACAAATTTACCGGGCTCCCAGGTTTTATTTACATGATCAAAAATTGTTACATTGTCCTCACAGTTAAGAGGCTTTAAGTCCCTTGCACATTTATCAAAATACTTTTTGCTAATGTCACGTTTATTTCTAATTTTATCAATAACATTCTCACAAAGTTGAGACAATAACAATTCAACAGGCACTGGAATTTTCGATTTAGTCATTTGACTGTTTATTAATTGAGAAGAAGAATATCCCCAGTTCTTTAGAGGGGTATTTCTATAATTTAAAAGAGCTAAATCTAAATCTTCTCCTTTTTCCAAACATTTCTTTAAAACCTTTTTTGATATGTTAACCGCTTTTTCTGCTAACCCAATTGAACGAGGATAGTTTGGACTTCTAAACGACAATTAAAAATTCCAATTTTGTGAAAAGGTTATAAATCTCTGACTATTATAAGGAACATTCACAAACTAATAGATCTGAAAAAAAATTGAGGAAATTCTTTTTCCAGGTCTTTTACACTGTCACTGTTTAATAATGATGTACCAGTACTCTCTATAAAATCCTCGATAAAATCAATACGCTTAATTAGACGTAATCCTACACAATCATTTAAACCCAGAAATGGTACTTGCCCTACTACATCAACTATAACAAACAATATGTTCTTAACCTTATTATTTGCTCTACATGGTAATACTACCTCACCCATTGCACTAATTTTAAATTCTGAGCTGCCATAGGACAGGAGTGAAATATTGGATGTACCAATGGGTATATCCATGGCCAGAGATTTAAAAATGTGAACTGGTATGATGCTTATTTCAGCACCTGTATCTATTTTAAAGTTAACAACCTTATCATAAATAAATACCTTTTTTTGTCCAACATCTGTGCATTATATCTCCCTGATCAACTGCTCCGACTAGCTGGAGCACTGAGTCTACATAAAACTCTGTGTCATCACTTTCACTATAATCACATTGATCACTGTTTTTTATCACTTCGTGAACTTGTCTTGTACCTCGCCTGCTTCCATTTCTCTTCATCATGGCCTCCCGAGTTGCCTCCTTACCATTGCTTGGACACATCTTGGCAGAATGATTTTTTGCTTGACACTTGGCACAGGTTTTATTGTAGGACACATACCACTCTCTCTATGAACATAGCCACAATATTTGCACGGTCTAGACCTTCAACTTGATTGTTCTCCACTTGATTCTCTATATCGGTTGCTTCTCTCATATTTTACTGCACTTGTGACTGCATTTACTTGAGTATCATTTTGTAGTGGTCTGGCTTGATTTTTTACTAGCTTCTATAGCCCTACAAATATCAATGCATTTGACCAGTGTCAAATTTGCCTCCCTTAAGAGTCGTTCTTGTGTCCCTTTATCTCTTATGCCTATAACTATTTTATCACGAATCATCTCGTCTGTTTGCTTATACTCTGTTGTTTTTACAGCTTTTGCGTAGCTCTGTCACAAAATTGTCAAAAGTCTGCCCATACTTCTGGACTAAGGAGTTAAATTTGTACCTCTCAAAAATTATATTTTTCCTAGGGGTACAATATTCATTAAACTTTTGCCTGATTACATCGAGTATTTAGTCCGTAGCAGTCATAAACAAGTCGAACTTTTGCGAAAAACGACTCCAATTATCAGCCACATTGCTATCAAGAACTAACGGTTCCGGTGCTTTAAAAAGGCCATTCATTTTGCACACTAGGTTTTTAACCCTGCACTGTCTTCACAACAAAAGGATGTTTCTTTACACAACAACTAGCCTGTGCTGCACCACCTTTTCACACCTGACACCATGTAAAATACTTAAGCCATGACTAAAACAAGCTTCTGATTAGTTAAGTATTTTTTTTTATTAACTCAAAAGTAAAATAATTAATCCAGAACAAGAAAAGACACACAACAACCTACTAATCTAGCCGGTATATCCCTTTTTCCTCTTTCTAACTGAACGGCATGATGCAATAATAAATATTGTGAATGTCCGTATTAAGGGTAGGCAACCAACATAACACAAGTGTTATGTAGTTGGCCTACAACAGCGCAACATTAATAAATCTATATTAAAACAAGGTATACTACACCCCGTATGCTAACCTTTTGAAATTTGGTATTAGGGGGATAAGACTATGAGCTTGTTTTGAAGCTAAAAATTTGCCTATCTTTGTTTTGAAAATTACTCATTTCGCTTCATATTGATGAACGCCACTGGTTGAATTTTAGAAATATCGTAACCGTAAAGCAGGACGCCCACGGCACGGCCGGCATAAGTTGCTATGTACGTTATTAAACGAGGCAGCGCCCATTTAATCGGAACAGCGCGGAACGGCATCTCGTTTAATAACGAATGCCGGCAGTGCTGGCCGTGCCGAGGCGGGCTGTGCCGATTCTGTGGGCGTCCTGCTTTAAGCAGGATCTAATTATTATTAAAGATAAGTGGGTTCGCAAGGCGGCTTAGACCGGTGTCGGTGAATAGGCACAGGTTGTTGCTATAGTAATGTAACATAAAGCTGTCAGTGGACACTGTCAACAATAATCATTATTTTAAGATTGCGTCTCCGATTACGTTTTAAATTCCATATTGATAAGCAGATATTGAGTAAGTTCGATTAAATAATAACCAATTTGTTCCTAAATTAGTGATTTTTAGAAATGCAGTCACAAATTGAGTGATAAATACAAATTGTAGTTTAATCAATCTTGAGTTGTTGACGCTTATTTTGTTGTCTGTTTGTATTGTATCTATGTTGCTATGACAACACTTTTACCTCCGCCGGCGGAAAAGTGAAAAGTAAAGCTCCGGCGGAGGAAAAACGAAACTTCACTGCCGCCTACACAGTCGAGTAATGACGAATTTACTGACGTTTGAAGAAAAAATTTATTTGTAACATAATTAAAGTAAGTAAAACGGTTTTTGCCTTCAGCAATTTATCTGATTGAAAGAAAGCATGAACAATGTTAAACCAACGATTATAAAGGGTTAAGTCTAGTATACATTGATCAAGTAAAATATCTCATGAACTGAGATAATACCCTGAATTCTCCCGTTTTATTTTTTCATTGTGTACGCGATAGTCGGTAGTATTATAATAGTGGTCAGTCTGTCACGCGGGAGACCCGGGTTCGATTCCCGGCCGGGGGCCAAAAAAGTAGTAGTTATTGTTAATAATAACGACCGTGGAAATACTACTGCGTTGTCTAAAAAATGTCGTGAAGTGCACCAAGTGTGCATGTTTCGATACTTAAACAACGTTGATAGCTTTAGCCATATATCAGGTCACGGTACCCTCACGGGTATATTATAACCCTTAGTCTTTCGTGACATGTGGCACATACTTAAAAAAAAACATGTAATAGCTCAACATGTATAGCGCTTTACTGGATAGAGCTCATGATGCCATTGAAGAGAGGAAAAAGCTGGAGAATATGAGTGTTGAAATACACGAATAGCAAGAAGAGATAGTTTAGATATTTCTACTCAAAGAACTTGAAGCTAAAGGATATGCAATGCGTCCAGAAAAATTTGAATGGTATTTAAATACGGTTGATTTTAAAATTCAGAAACAAGACATTTAAGTAAGGGATATTATACTCTGAAAAAAAAAACATTGCAAATAACCTAGTAGCTCCACTCCCCCAAATATTTTCTGCCAGCCGCCGAAAATCCGCAGATTGTTGACAGCATGTGAAGCGTTTTAGTTTAATCAGTCGTTCGTATGTAGGCAGAGTGTTCAGAACAGAGTCGGATTTGTGAATATCCTTAATTTTATTTCTATTTTAATATTTTATTCGGACTTCGGTGGAAATATATACGAAGCAATGAAAAATACAAAGGCAAATAGGAAAAATCTATAGTCGGATTAGTGAATAGATATGTTAGGCGACAAGACCGGAAAAATCGTCTATACCTTGAGACGGAAATAATAGTCAGTGACGTCAGTCACTCGTTCGAAAACAGACCAACGTGAGCGGCATAAAGTAATATTTAATATTTAACAATAAATCTGGTATGAAATGCTCGCAAAATGCCGCTTATTCTAAATGCGGACAAAGAGTTCCGGCACAAAACGTGCACCGCTGCCAAATTCATTGTGGCCCGTATACGCACGTTACGCGGAGCATTTGAAGCAGCTGTACTTTAACAGAGATTCGCGATCGATGGTCGTAAATATACTGATATTTTACGACCGTCGGGCGGAGGTCGCAACATTGCAACAGTAAACGAGCATGTACCCTGTGAGAGATCTGTTGCATAGTCGCGCTTGCGGGTTTAGGTTATCGTTTTGTTTTAACATTGAAAATGTTTCTGTTTTCCTAAATAGGGCCTCAAATCGTGAAAAAATGCATGCTACATTTGCCACATTCATGACGTCGTACCCGTGAGAGATCGTGTTAGCTTGTTTATTTAAACTTAAATTGATTGTAACGTATCGGAATCAGTTCTAATTACTAAAATAAATTGGAACTAACTGAAACTAACCGAAAGTGTATTGAACGACTATCCAAAACTAATGAAAAGCACCAAAACGGGCTAAAATGTATCGAAATAGATTTAAAATATTGAAGTAAGTTAAAACTAACCTAAATTAACCGAATTTTAGTGACTAACCAAAAACATTAAAATTGCTTATAACGTATCGGAACCGGTTCAAATTACTAAAATAAATTGGAACTAATTGGAAGTAACCGAAAAACGATTGAAATCCAAAAATAACTAAAAGCACCAAAACGGGCTAAAACATATCGAAATAGATTAAAAAGATTGAAGTAAGTTAAAACTTACCCAAATTAACCGAATTTAGGTGACTAACCAAAACTAACCAAAAGCGTTATAATTGCTTATGATATCGAAAGGTGATTGAATGTCTAATCAATACTAACCAAAAGTAACTAAGAGCACCAAAACGGGTAAAACATATCGAAATAGATTAAAAATATTGAAGTAAGTTAAAATTAACCCAAATTAACCGAATTTTGGCGACTAACTAAAACTAACCAAACCATTAAAATTGCTTATAACGTACCGGAACCGGTTCAAATGGCTAAGATATATTAAAACTAACTGAACTTTACTGAGACTTGACTGAACGACTAACCAATAGTAGGTAACTAAAACCGTATCGGAATAGATTGCAAAAATTAAAGTAAGTTAAAACTAATCAAAACGAAAAGATTAAATTTGATTATAACGTATCGGAGTCAGTTCAAATGACTAAAAAAAATTGAGCGAGTCTGGTAGTAGTCGAGACACTGATGTGTAAACATATCCTCTAACGACATGGGTTGTAAAAAAACGACAGCAGCACGTTGTGTTCCCGAGCGGTCACCCATCCAAGCACTATCCCCGCCCGTCGTTGCTTAACTTCGTGATCGGACGAGAACTGGCATTTTTAACATGCTATGGCCATTGTTGCGTTTTACCTTGGTCATAGGATAAAAATTAGGTTTAATAACCAAGCTTAAAATAATAAAAAATCAACGCGAACGAAGCCTCGGATAAAAGCTAAAAGTGTCCTATGTTCTTTACTATACTCTTGAAAATATTTGTACAAAATTTCATGATGATCGGAACAGTTTATGCGTGAAAGCCTAAGAAACAAACAAACAAACACATTCGCATCTGTAATATTAGTTAGGATTATTTTATAATACTTACTGGCAGCTTCGGAGTGGATTAATTCACTGCACAAATTCGACACGATAATCTAATGCCATCAGGGATAACATCAATATATGGACACAGCTTATTTACCTAGTAATCGTGGGCCGACATCCTTAGATTTGGGAAAGTCAATAACCAAATTTTGCAAATTTTAGAAGAGGGCTATGACTCAATATTGTTTTAAACGTCTGGGCATCTGAATAATACTTTTGACAGTTTGTTTAATTTAAAATAATAATATGCTCTTTTATCATCTAAAATCCGTTTAAGAACGATTTTAAATGACAAAATTATATAAAACCCGAAAATTCGGACTTTTTAGGACGATAGCCGTGGCTTCTGACGAATTTGTCGTGGATTTTGAAGCGAAAATTCATTTTAAATTCAACCGTCCATTAAAAATAAGCTGTGCTATGGATCCAAATACACTGCGAATATAATAATTAATAAATAATAATTTTGACTGTTCGTTTAATTTATAATATGCTTTTTTATCATCTAAAATCCATTTAAAATTATTTTAAATGGCAAATTGGATATAATATCGCCCTAGCGGCTAGAATCGGTTTACACATTTTCGTCCCATTTGCCGTGATTGCCCTCATACTGCCGCGTAAGACGTTTACACATCAATAAGTTGGAACTAACGGAAAGTTCTTTGAACGACTAACCAAAAGTGACTAGAAATAGCCGAAACGGGCTAAACAGAATCAGAACAGGTTAAAAATATTACAGTAACGTTATGGCTATAGTCAAAAGCGGTCTTATCGTGCGGGTCCAAAGGTCACATTTTTATTTATTATTTATTTATTTATTTATTTTTTATTTATTATTAGTTTTCATTAAATGTCATTACTTTGACAGATTTTAAACGCAAAATCTGCCACAAATGAAGTTTTTACTGAAAATTGTGACCTTTGGACCCTCACGATAAGATCGCTTTTGACTATAATTATATTATATTAATAGATTTTCCTATCTAAAAGTGAAGGGTAATTTTTTCGGTTTTCATATCTGCACATTTTTGATGTGTAAACATCTTACGCGGCGGTATGAGGGTAAATGGGGCGAAAATGCGTAAACCGATTGTGACATTATAAGCCGGTGAAGGATTTTTATACAATTTGGCCATTTAAATCGGTTTTAAACGGATTTTAGATGATATAAAAGCATATTTTAAATTAAACGAACCGTCAAAGGTATTATTCAGATGCCCAGACTTTTAAAACAATATTGAGTCATGGCCCTCTTCTATAATTTTCCATCTATAAGTTTGTTTTTTTAATGGACGGTTGAATTTAAAATGAATTTTCGCTTCAAAATCCACGACAAATTCGTTCGAAGCCACGGCTATCGTTCTAAAAAAGTCCGAATTTTGTGATTTTTATACAATTGTGTCATTTAAAATCGTTTTAAAACGGATTTTAGATCATAAAAAAAACACATTAATATTTTAAATTAAACGAACTGTCAAAAGTATTATTCAGATGTCCAGACGTTTAAAACAATATTGAGTCATAGCCCTCTTCTAAAATTTGCAAAATTTGGTTATTGACCTTCCCAAATCAAAGGGTTTCGGCCCAAGATGAGTAACTGGTAAAAGAACAAGCTTTGTAGATTTTCGTGTCGAAAGTATGCAGTGAATTAATCCACAGTAGAGTGCTTTAGGCGGCCTCAATTCTCCCCCTCCAACTTTTTGCCCCCACACCCCCCTCCGGTGACTTTGAGATAAACCTCGCTCACTTGGTCTTAAGTGTATTCGACCTTGAACGACATTGGCCTAACTTCACCTTGAATGTCCTTGACATTTTACCTTGAATGTCCTTGAGTTTTTGTTGAAGGTCGCGCATATGACCTTGGGATTGCTCCAAGCATGTATGACCTTGAAGGTCCTTGGGACTGTTTTGTAGTGTCTTTTACCTTGAATGACATTGAGGTAATTTGACCTTGAATGCCCTTGAGTTTTTGATGTGTAAACTTCTTACGCGGCGGTATGAGAGTAAATCTCGGCAAATGGAAAGTAAATGTGTAAACCGATTCTAGCCGCTAGGACAGTACTATATACAATGTTGCCATTTAAAATCGTTTCAAACGGATTTTAGACCATAAAAAAGCATATTATTATTTTAAATTATACGAACTGTCAAAAGTATTATTCAGATGCCCAGACGCTTAAAGCGGTAAAATTTGAAAAAGCTGGCTATTGATTGTCCCAAATCAAAGGATGTCGGCCCAAGGTAAATATCCTGTGTTCATATGTTGATGTTATTCCTGGTGGCATTAGATTTTCGTGTCGAATTTGTGCAGTGAATTAATCCGCTCCGAAGCTGCCAGAACGTATTATTAAAGAATCCTAACTAATATTATAAATGCGAATGTTTTTGTTTTTATTCTATGAACATGGTAAAATGTACAGGTAAGGACCATAGCACGTTGAAAAGCTTTTTAAGATCCTTTACACAAATAATGCACTATGTAAAAATCGACCTCTCCTATTGGTGGATCCATCTCGTATTACAATATGTCTTCGTGATGCAAACGATTTCTGTCAAGAGGTCTCTTGGTGTAGATGTTTAGACAACTGGGTCTCACCTGGACGGCCCGGGTTCAAACCCCGTTGCTTTTTTTTATTATTCTTTTTAAGATTATGTTTCTAAACAGTTTTTCCTTGATTTTGGGTATGTCTTGGGTTAGTTTGGGTTAGCACCTGGTTAGTTTCCTTTCCTTGAGCCCCCGTAGCGAGCGAAGCGAGCAGAAGGCCATGCGGATCGGCCAATAGGAAAGGCCGATTTTTATATAGTGCACTATTTGTGTATAGGATCTTGAAATGCCGTTTAAAATGCCAGTTCTCGTTCGATCGCTGAAGTTAAGCAACGTCGGGCGTGCTTAGTACTTGGATGGGTTACCGCTTGGGAACCTCCGATAACGAGTAGTAAACTTAAAGTTTTATTGATGTTTGATGTAAACTTTCGAAGCGACTTTCAAGATGGTTTTTTATGATAAGAAAAACCCCTTATCATCTCTTTTTTTCTTAGCCTTAATGAATATTTTACTATTTGTTTGTAGTACAATTTTGTTGCTTATTACTAGATTTAGGAATAATTTTGAATATACGTTTTTTTGTATATTTTAGACTAAAATCATGCATATTTATGTGCATAAACTTTATTTTTTTAAGTAGATATTTGCCTAAGTTTACTTATTACTATTCCATTATATAGTTATTATAACATATTAATTTACAAAGCAATTGTATCCGCCGCTGGAATTTCCTTCTCTCTTCCCTTACCCCTCGAGGCGCGCCCCAAAACTAAAAATGAGTCACTGACTATTATTTCCGACTTGAACTATAGGTGTCAGATTTTTTTTTATAAGTACATATTATATAACGATAATGGAATGCTTTGTAAATATTAAATATATTTTGGCCCTCTGAAACTGACCCAAAGATTAATCCACGACTAACACAAACTAACCAAATCTACTAAAATGGATTATAACCGCTTCAAATGACTAAAATAAGTTGGGAATAAGTGAAGCTAACCGAAAGTTAAATCGACGACTAACCCAAACTAACCAAATCTATCAAAATTGATTATAACGTATCGGAACCGGTTCAAATAACTAAAATAAGTTGAGACTAAGTGAAACTAACCCAAAGTTGATTCGACGACAAACTCAAACTAACCAAATCTATTAAAATTGGTTATAACTTATCGGAACCGGTTCAAATAACTAAAATAAGTTGAGACTAAGTGAAACTAGCCGAAAGTTGTTTGGACGACTAACCCAAAGTTGATCCGACGACTAACCCAAACTAACTCAATTTATTAAAATTGATTATAAGGTATCGGAACCGGTTCAAATAACTAAAATAAGTTGAGACTAAATGAAGCTAGACGAAAGTTGTTTGGATGACTAACCCAAATTAACCAAATCCATTAAAATTGATTATAACGTATCAGAACCAATTCAAATGATTAAAATAAGCTGAGACAAAGTGAAATTAATCAAAAGTTGAATCGACGATTAACCCAAACTAACCAAATCTATTGAAATTGATTATAACGTATCGGAACCGCTTTAAATGACTAAAATAAGTTGAGAATAAGTGAAAGTAAGCGAAAGTTGAATCGGCGACTAACCCAAGCTAACCACATCTATTAGAATTGATAATGACGTCGGTATTGTAACCGTTTCAAATGGCTAAAATAAGTTGAGAATAAGTGAAACTAACCGAAAGGTAATTGAACACTAACCCAAACTAACCAAATCTATTAAAATTGATTATAACGTATCGGAACTGCTTCAAATGGCAAAAATAAGTTGAGAATAAGTGAAGCTAACCGAAAGTTGGTTGGACTACTAACCCAAACTAACCAAATCTATTAAAATTGAATATAACGTAACGGAATCGGTTCAAATGATTAAAATAAGTTGAGACCCAAACTAACTAAATGTAATAAAATCATTATAACGTATCGGAACCGCTTTATATGACTAGCATAAGTTGAGAATAACTGACACCAACCGACAGTTGAATCGACGACTAACCCAAACTATCCAAATCTATTAAAATTGATTATAATGTATCGAAATCGATTCAGATGACTAAAATAAGTTGAAACTAAGTGAAACTAACCGAACGTTGATTGGACGACTAACCCAAACTAACCAAATCTATTAAAATTGATTATAACGTCTCGGAACCGGTTCAAATGAATAAAATAAGTTGAGACTAAGTGAAACAAACCAAAAGTTGAATAGACGACTAACTTAAACTAGCCAAATCTATTAAAATTGATTATAACGTATCGGAACTGGTTCAAATGAATAAAATGAGTTAAGACTAAGTGAAACTAACCGAGAGTTAAATCGACGACTAATCCAATGTAATCAAATCTATTAAAATTGTTTATAACGTATCGGAACAGGTTCAAATGACAAAAATAAGTTGAAACTAAGTGAAGCTTGTCGAAAGATGTTTGTAGTCGCCCCCAAACTAACCGAAACTAACCAAATTTATTATAACGTTTTGGAACCGCTTTAAATGACTAAAATAAGTTGAGAATAAGTGAAACTAACCAAAAGATGAATCAACGACTAACCCAAATGAATCAAACCTATTAAAATAGATTATAACGTATTGGTACTGGTTCAAATGACTAAAATAAATTGAAACTAAATGAAGCTAGTCGAAAGTTGATTGTAGTCGTCCCCAAACTAACCCAAACTCACCAAATTTATTGAAATTGATTATAACGTATCGGAACCGGTTCAAATGACTAAAATAAATTGAAACTATGTGAAGCTAATCGAGAGTTGATTGGACGACTAGCCCAAACTAACCAAATCTATTAAGATTTATTGTAACGTATCGGAACCGCTTTAAATAACTAAAATAAGTTGAGAATAAGTGAAACTAACCGAAAGATGAATCAGCAACTAACCCAAGCTAACCAAACCTATTAAAATTGATTATAACGTATTCGAACCGGTTCAAATGACTAAAATAAGTTGAAACTACGTGAAGTTTAACGCAAGTTGATTGGATGACTAATCCAAAGTAACCAAATCTATTAAAATTGTTTATAACGTATCGGAACCGGTTCAAATATCTAAAATAAGTTAAGGCTAAGAGAAACTAACCGAAAGTTGATTTGGTGACTAACCCAACTAATAACATCTATTAAAATTGATTATAACGTCTTAGAACCAGTTCAAATGATTGAAATATGTTGAGACTAAGTGAAACTAACCGAAAGTTGAATCGACGATTAACCCGAACTAACCAACCTAATCCGGTTAGCCGTTCAATTAACTTTTGGTTATTTTCACTTAGTTTCAACCTATTTTAGTCATTAGAACCGGTTCAGATACTTTATAATCAATTTTAGTAGATTTGGTTACCTTGGTCTAGTCGTCGGCTCAACTTTCGGATAGTTTCACTTTTTCTCAACTTATTTCAATCATTTAAAGCGGTTCCAATATGTTATAATCAATATTAATATATTTGGTTAGTTTGGGTGAGTCGTAGATCCAACTTTCAGTTAGTTTCACTTATTCTTAAGTTATTTTAGTCATTTAATGCGGTTCCGATACATTATAATCAATTTTAATAGATTTGGTTAGTTTAGGTTACTCGTCGATTCAACTTTCGGTTTGTTTCACTTAGTCTTAACTATTTCAATCAGTTGAACCGATCCCGATGCGTTATAATCAGTTTTAATAGATTTGGTTAGTTTGGGTTAGTTGTCGATTCAACTTTCGTTTAGTTTCACTTATTCCCAACTTATTTTAGTCATTTAATGCGGTTCCGATACGTTATAAATAATTTTAATAGATTTTTTTAGTTTAAGTTAGTTTTCCAATAAACTTTGGGTTAGTTTCACTTAGTCTTAAATTCTTTTAGTCATCCGATACGTTATAATCAATTTTGATAGATTTGGTTAATTTGGGTTAGTAGTTCAATCAACTCTCGGTTAGCTACACTTATTCTCAACTTATTTTAGTCATTTCAAGCTTTTCAGAATACATTAAAGTCAATTTTAACAGATTTGGTTAGTTTGGGTTATTCGTCAACAACTTTCGGTTAGTTTCATTTAGTCTCAACTTATTTTAATTATTTGAATCTGTTCCGATACGTTATAATCAATTTTAATAGATTTGGTTAGTTTGGGTTAGTCCTCCAATCAACTTTCGGTTAGTTTCAGTTAGTATCAACTTATCTTAGTAATTTGAACCCGTTACGATACGTTATAATCAATTTTAATAGATTTTGTTAGTTTTGGTTAATCGTTGAATCAAGTTTTGGTTAGTTTAACTTAGTATCAGCTTATTGTAGTCATTTGAACCGGTGCCGGTGCCGATACGGTAGACTCAATTTTGATAGATTTGATTAGTTTTGGTTAGTCGTCAACGATACAAAAATGCCGTAACGCGAGACGAAAACATAAACCATGTCATAACGTGGCCTTGAAAAATCACTTTCATGAAACCAAAGAAGTGTAGTAAAAATGAGATTCCGAAGTATTATATTATTATATATTTTTAAATAAATTTTAGGTAATTCCACTATTATTGATATCTTTGAAATGGTCAAAGCTACAAACTTGATTAAATTAGAAAGTTGCCATTATTGATGCATTTTCAAGATCGATTTGCAGTGTTGTTAAATTCTTGTTAGATTCTGAGATAGCAACAGTGGTATCACCTAAAAATGACAAACGTATAGCAAATTTTTTTTCAATTTCCTTCTATGAAAATAACTTTTACAACTTTGCTCAGTTTCACTTGATTTTTCACCCGGCCGGCATTCAGTAGGTCTTTCGGTACGAGTCCATACAATCTCCTGAATACATCTATGACTAGAGAAAGCCACGCGAATCAATCGGACACTTACGCAGCGCATCGGTCATCTCCAGTTGTCACTTGATATAAAAGAATGTGGCCGAATTACATCAAAGGATTTACCGCTGAGTGAACTTACTAGTTTACATATACTTTGCTTCTGGCAATTGGAAATAGCTAGCGTTCCTGCGCCATTTTTTGAGTTTCACAGCCATCTATTTGTGATAGATGGAATTTTCCATTATGCCGTGGTACCCTAGATGGAAAATACGTGTTTATTAATGCTTCAGATAAACGAAGTGAATATTAGTACTATAAAGTTACATTGTCCTGATGGCAGCTGCACATTACGAATACTGTTCTTCTTAATATGAAGTTGGAAGAAAAGAGAGAAAGATAGATAGATAAACATTTATTTCAAGACAAATTTGTAACATTACGAAGTTTGAAATACGTCAAAGTCCAAAGATATACTTAAAATATTAATAAAAACATAATCAAAAACAACTTACACAATAAACTACCACAAAATATAGAACACCCATTGACATTCTCATTAAAGTCCAGTTATTCCTGAATGGTGTAGGGTTTAATGTCGTTTAAATAACCAAATAGTTATTTTTTTAAATTGTGGAGTATTATTTATGTTTTTAATTTTAGATGGCAAATTGTTATAAAAGGTGATAGCTGCATAATAACAACTCTTGTCTGTCAAATTTAATCAATGTTGTGGAAAGTAAAAATCTAACAATTTACCTCTTCTACAATAAGCATGGTTACCCTTTAAATGAGAAAAATTTTCGGGATGTTTTCTGAAAAACAGAATGCTCTCATAAATATAATATCCAGATGCCGTTAAAAGTTCTTCTGCTCTAAATACACCACGAAATGATTGTGCGTAATCCATATTTAATAAAATTCTTAGAGGTTTTTTTATATAAAAATACACTAGGTATATTTGAAGCTTCGCCCCAAAATAGTATACCGTATTTCCATAAAAATAGAAAAGAGCTGTGGTAAACCATACGGCCAATGTCGTAGCTTAAATATCTAATTGTTATTCTCAGCATAAAGCATGTCGTTGTTAGTCTTTTACAGAGAAAATCAATATGACAATCCCATTTAAAATTTCCATCATTATACAAACCCAGAAATTTGCATGAATCTACAATAACAGTTTCAGAACTTTCTATCCTAATAGTATCAGGGACATACTTCTTATTTCGAGAAGTCTTAAATATAATGCATTGCGGTTTTCTGTATTCAAGATAAGAAGAAAAGTCGCTATGACTAAAGACACAATTTAAACTGGCTATTTAGGTTCATTTCAAATGAAATATCTAAACTTTTACCTACTTACAGCTTTGAGAAAGACATACTTTATTTTTCAAAAAGCTTTCAAATAATTTCACTGAGACAACGATTTAAAAGCACAGCAATACAAATGGAAATTTAATAAAACAGTTTTTAGTGTACTTATTAATCTCCATTAGCATTATTAGACTCATCCAAGTAAATCAGAATGGAAATTGTGGTGATTGAGGCATGAATGAATATTCCTTGTTCACATTCTTTGTTAATATTTTAACTTTTATGTAAAATATGTATTTCATTTTTCTGGTCTAATTTAAAATAAAATCTTGTTCAAGACGTTTAAATTCAATAATAACTTTAAAATGTCTATACGTTTCATTGCAGGTATTTTAAATATTTCCAACAATATAATTTGAGTGTTACCCAGAGAACGTTACAATAATTATGGAAAGTGAACGGTTTATAGTATATTATGCAATGAACATCTAATGATGGCCATTAAGACACGAACACGAGAGTTACCATACGAGCCGTAGGCAAGAGTTGTAATGAATGCGAGGGTATAAAATTGAGGGGTCTAGAACCAAAGGCGGCAATCTCCATTTATTGCGAAAATGAGCTAAATACATAGCTATATAATATTGAACACGCTTAAGCGATTAAAATAAAAAAATGCGATAATAATTCGGCAAAATCCCATTGAATTTTAATGTTTAAATTAGGGTTAGTTTCAAACCCGACAATCTCCACGTGCCAGTTGGTGCTGAAACCGGCAAAATCCCAAGCAGCCAATCAGGTTTCCGTAATAAGTATGGCGTGATTATTTTCGCTCGCCACATTGTTTAGTTTTACTGGTTTATTATTTCAGTCATTACTTAGAGAGCGTGTTGGCATTTGTATAAACAAATAGCTGTTTTTTCGAAGTGATATGGAAATTTAAATTTTAATAATAAATAATTATTATTTTGACAAGAATTATCTATCAGTTAAGGACTGATAATGAAGAACAGAAAGAAACATTGATCACTGAAGAATAAAATCATTAAAATTAGAGTGAGGGCGTTCTTTGAGTTATATATTGAATGAAAACCGTGATGAATTATTATTACTGTCGTTTGATTGCCAAAAAAATTTGGCCAAAAATACCGGATCAATCCGTATACTATTCCCGCCAGTTGTATTTATACAATTTTACCATAGTGCAGGGTTGCTCAAGATGAAAGCTTATCCAAAATAGTGTGATTTCATGTTACTGGATAGAAATTGAGTACAAAAAAGGGTTTAACGAAGTCTGCTCAGTAGTATATGACCAACTGAAGAAAAACCAATATTGGACTGCGACTAGTCGCAGACAGCTGTAGTGGCCAGAAAAAAAGCGTGTTGGTCACTTGCGCGCCGCGGTTTGAAAAATATGAAGATAGTCTTAATTTCACAGGACAGTTGCGCGCCGGCTACCTATTGAATATGGAACAGTTGCGCGCCGGTGCTTAAATGTAAACTGCAGACACGATAGGATCTCGCCATAGGGCGACTGTAATATAAATGTAGGTGCTTTTCACGCGTTGGGTTAGCTTTGGTCAGTATTTGATGGTTGCGCTCCCGGAGCGAGCGAAGTGAGTGGAGGGCCAGGCATGAAGTGTTCAAATATTTGAGGACGGAACGTAATGGGGATATTATATTACACATTTTTATTACAGTCGGTACCATTCCGTAATTCGTCATTTGCGTGCAACTCTTCTATTACCAATCCGGGCATTAAATTCCTAGCAAAAGGTGAAAGTGACCGCGGCGCGCAAATGACCCATGCCTGAACAAAAATACGGTCATGATAGGAACGTTTTGTAAGTCTGAAGATGCTCCTAAAAGCATGGATTGCTTACAGTTGGTTTTCCTATAACCAGCCATTCCTTTAGCCAGCAGACCGTGCGTTTGCCAAAATTAATAAAAAAATAAAAAATAGAAGTACGCACTAAACCTTCACATTATGTTAATATTTTGAGTGAATATGGATCGTTTTTTTTAAAAATATGTCAAAAAAGACGATGTTTGTACGTTCTGGTAAATACTTGGATTTATTTGTCAAACAAAAAACTTTTATAAGGGGGAGAGAAATACCTAACACAGTGTTTTGTAAGCTCCATATACAACTGTAATGTAAAATGTTTTTGTTTTCAAGAAATGTATGTAACATAAGTTTATAAGATAACTTAAGTTAATAAGACTAACCCAAACTAATGCAAATTAACCCAAACTAACACAAACTAACCCAAACTACGTCTGAATGTAAAGGCCTTGGATGCAATTCTCAGCATTATTGTCATCGATATTGGTAACATCGGCAATTTCGTCGTCTTCATAGATTTGATGTCCTCCCGGTTTATGGCCGGTATCGAACTATTCATTAACATTCCGTTCATCACGTTCTTCGAATCTGGATATAGTTTGGCAGATTTCCATTTGTCATCTTAATAATTTCAATCCATCCATTTTTTAAATTATCTCTATCTAATCTAACAAAACATCGTGTTTTGAAAAAGCAATTAGCTATCTTTATCCCGTTCAACCATAAGCAAACTTTGCAGTATTTGCTGTTGGTATAGCTTTTTACATTTAGCAATGATTCTCTGCTCCATGGGCTGCAAAAAATCCTTATATTACGCGAAAAAGTACCAGAACAAAATCTTTGTCAATTATGTTTAAACAGTCCAATCTTATGTGGGTTGGCGCATGTTCAGATATCAGCAATACTTTTCCTACTTTCTTTTCTCGCTCCCTGTATTTCTTTACTTTAGGTGTGAAAATCTTAAAAAATCCCGCCATGAATATTTCAAAGACCGTATAGGTGACCCGAAGACATGCTGGAAAGTTTTGAAGCCACACGGCTTCTTGGTTTTGCCTATCACAGCAAAGAAAGTGAATGCGCGCCCCTTGTGTTTAAACAGACCATGATGCTTGCTTTATACCCAGTAGTCTTCTTTTCTTGACGAAATACTAGGGATTTGCTTGATAACACACACCTGTTTCACCTGCCTTGTAAACTTCATCCCTTGAATAATTTTGATCCGTTGCGAGCTCGCACAGATTGATTTTAAATGCTTCAGATTTGATATTTATGGTAGTGGCTCACACACTAAAGGGAGATCCTATGGCGCTCCATGAGCGGTATGTCTGCGAAGATGTTGATTGACACGGTTCTTATTGTAGGTTGTAATTAGGGGGAAACAGGTGTCCTGGGAGTGAGTTCCACAGTGATGCAGTGCGCTAGGCAAAGGAGTTCTTGTAAGGCGATGTTCTAGGCGTTTCCAGTTCCCAGAGGCGGGATGAGGCGGGCCAAGTCATGGGAACATCTGCCGTGAAAGTATCTGTAAAACCGGGACATCTCGGCCACATGTCTGCGGTGTTCTAGACTATCCAGATTGTGGGTCAACTCCGCGTCGCCGACAAGACGCACAGCTTTCTTCTAAAAGGAATCCAGCAGCTCTAGGGTGTGCTTCGGTGCGGCACTCAAGATGTGTGAGCAATATTCTAAGCACGGACTTATTTGCGTATTGTAGAGCAAGAGCAACTGCTGCGGTGTATACAGTTTTGTGCTGCGAATTAGCGCACCAAGCTTCTGGAAGGTTGAATTTGCGATGTTAACAACGTGGTCATGCCAGTATATGTTGCTGTTGACCGAGAGACCGAGCAGTTCCAATGACGAGGATGAAGGAATGGTCGATCCTGCCATAATTATGTCATGGTCCGCCGTTTTGGCCCTCCTGGTAAACGTGGCTGCTTGGGTCTTTGCTGCATTGAATTGGACCAAATTTCTGTCGCCCCAAGTTTAAACTCTCCCCAGGTCTTGATTAATTGCTATAATCTGCTCCTGTCTGCGGCAATAAGTCTCAGTCGCTGGTAAAGGTTTTTCTGATCTAAATTGGAAGAGAATGGTAGTGTCATCTGCAACACTGTAAACAGTATTATTCGTTTCGGTCAGCAGGTCATTAATATAGATGAGGAACAGAGTTGGTAAAATTATTGCGCCCTGATGCACTCCCGCGTTAATGGTGAATGTGTCTTAAATGTGTCCATCAACTGCAACGTGCAGAGATCGATTCTTAAGGAAACTGGCAAGCTAGCTGCAGAGAGAGACTGGCAGTTCGAAGGACGGCAGTTGTTTGAGCAGTCCGTCATGCCAAACTCTGTCGAATTCCTTTGAAATATCCAACGCAATCGCTCGAGACTCTCCGTAGTTCTCAATTGTCCAACTCTATAATATATGAGTGACATATGCCAATATATCTCCGTCGATCTCTCTTTGCGAAAGCTATATTGATTATTGCTCATTATTCTGTTGTTCTCAAAGTATTTAAGTAGTTGCTGATTGACTACACGTTCCATGACTTTGGAGATTATTGAAGCAAGGCAATTGGGCGATAGTTTGAAGGTGTAGTTACCTTGCCTTTTTTTTTGGAACAGGTTGCACTCGAGCGACTTTCCAAGAAGATGGGTAAATCCTTTTCCCGTAAGACAGAGAAAAAAACCTGGAAAAACGGGTGTTGGTTCGTTGGTGAAATTCTTTAACATGATGACAGATATTCCGTCCGGTTCTGGTGCCTTTTGCGTTTCTAGTTCTTTAAGGATTTTACAAATATCACGGTAATGAAACTTGACTTCTGCCATGGTAGTGTTGCTGTTCGATATGGTGGGGAGAGCCTTGCCTTGGGGGACGTCTAGGGTAGAGTGCGATGAAAATATTTTGGCGGGCATGTTTGCTTTTTGCTTGCTGTAGTCGTCGTGATGCCACGTTCGTCTGTCAAAGGTGGATGATACGTTTTTGTAAAGTTATTACTTTCTTCCTTTGCTCCCGAATAAAAATTCCTAACGCCACTGGGGCATTGCAAAATTTTGTCCTGATCCTTTGATTGTGTCTGTCCTTAGTTTCGTGGATCACACGTTGGCACGCAAAATCGCACTGAATTTGGTGCTAGTACTACTTGTAGGCTTACTGTTTCCTACCTAGAGCTCTTTCGCATCTTCTGTCGAACCATGGCTCTCCTTTTGACGGTAACTTGGTGGAATTTGGGATGTATGCTTCCAATCCTGAGGAGATTACTTGCGTAATCTCTGATCCTTAAATTTGAACTTCTCTAAAGCTATCCGCGGTCTGAAGGTGCCCTTTGTCTGGTATACCTAATACTTCGTCCCGTCTAAAAGCACACTTGGTACAAGCCCAAGCCTCATCAATAATGAAGGGCTTCAAAGTTGGTTCGTTGCATTTTGCACTTGAAAAACGTGCGATCATTTCTGTTCAACATATGACTATTCTAACTTATAGCTTCTATTTTAGATAGTACTTTTCCGCTACTTGAACCTGACCAGTTATTAGGGAACTTACGAGTATTGGACTTCATCAAGGTTCTGAGAGTTTATAATCAGCTCATAGTGAGATGTTCACCTATATACGGAAAACCGTTTGTTAACTTATTATAAGTATGAGAATAGCTAGTAGTTTCCAGCCACTAACTTACCAAGCGAGATAAATAAGCAGGTGAGAAAATAAAATGCACACGTAATTTTACCAAGTTCTTAAAAGACGATTATAAACTATTATAATATCAAATGGTGTCTTTACCTCTTTCTGTATATGAAAAAAAATCCAAGAGAATATCTCAACTTTTAGTGTGAAAAATCGATTTAAAAAAAGACATGGTGGCTATTAAATCCATGTTTACGTGATATTATATGACACCATTGTTATAAAAGCGAAGCTTACGCTGAAGCCTATATTTTCATAGCAGGGATATTTTCCCGTGGGACTTGAGACATAGAAAATTTCTGAAGCACAAAAATACGAAGGCTTAATTTTTAATCAAATACTCCGCTTAGCGAAATCTTGTAAGACGCTAATAAATTGAAGTAAAAGGAAGGTTGTTGTCAGATTGAAATCTAGTCAGTAAAGCTACTTAATACCTTTTTCTGCGCTAAATTGTTACGAGTCAATATTTATATAGATTTACCAATAGGGAACTTGAATTTTTTTTTATTTCTTTAATAAATTTGCCTACCTATAGAGACAGCACACCCACATCAGCCCTCAAATCGCAATATTTAATTTGCAATAAACAATTAAAGTTGTGACCGCAAGCTATTCATTTTAAACGACACGTGACGTGATGCCGCTCGTTCGATCGAAAGGCAGTCATTGACATATTATCTTAAAATGTCAGTGAAGTAAGTACGGCCGCCACAAGTATTAAAAAATTTACGTTTATTCACGATACACATATAACGGTATGCTGTTGCGCAGGTAGAACCTCCCACACAGAAACGTGTTACGTCACCTGGGAACGACGCTTTCGATTCTGCTATGTAAGCGTGTATGTTTGAAATACAATATTCTCTGTTTTGGGGGATTTTAAAGGACATTTCGGATAGTAGGTACGTTCCTAATTATACGTGTCCGTGTGTTAACTAAAGAATAAAAGCTTTTTCATTCCATATTTATATTACTAATTATAATTGATATAATATACATAGTTTTACTCTAGAAAATAATTTAAATGTATAAATGGTTATTTAAGTATTATTTCAACATTTGAGAATTAGGTAATTTTAGAATTGCCTCAACGGAGTACCTATATTAAATTACTATTTAATATTGTAAATTTTTATACCTTAAATTGTTTATGTTTTAATTACGTCTAGAGGAATAAAAGAACATAAATACCTACTTCTACATTTTTGAGTTTACATTTTACATTAAGTACCTAAATATTAGAGTTATTTTCATATATTGGGAAACTTACTGACCGTAGGTATACTGTATGCAACTGGATTTTTCTGGGCAATGCCACTTTAAATACCTACCTAAAATACCAAGCAGTGCGCAGTGGTGTATTCATGGGGGTGCCAATAGTAGCTATATATATAACTTTCTTTTTTTTGAAATGAAAACTTCTTTAAGCGCGTTTTGCGTTTTTCTTTGTGGGGGTTAATATATAAATATAAATATAAATATACCACTCAATTAACAAAAAGGGAAGGCCTAAATGAAAAAAATACTATTCTTCATAAAAGTTTCGCTTATGTCTTGACAAGGAAATAGAGCAAATCCCATATTTTTTGCTTGTAAGCTAACAAAGATATCACAATAAAATCTTATACATATCGTAACGGATTTGATTAAAAAGTAGTTTTTTAAAATATACCACTCAATTAACAAAAAAGAAAGGCCCAAATGAAAAAAAAATCTTCATAAAAGTGTTTAGAAACTTAACCTTCAAAAAAATAAAAAAAAGCAACGGGATTTGAACTCGTGCCGCGCCGCTCCGCCGATAGCCACCGAATCGAGACCTAACCACCTAGACCACTTGACCACGAGGGCTCTTGGGACAAAACGATTGCATCGCGAAGACATGGCAAGATTAGGTGCCCAAATCAAAGAGCTTTTGTACCGCTACAGAACCTTACCGATTTCACCATCCTGGTACCATCGTATGTGAGCATGTGTAAGTATGCCTCACGGCACGCGTTAAGAAGTTTCATTTCAATCACACTTCAATAATACATGTTTCTTTTTTTTTACTCATTTAAATTTTGGCAAATATTTTTTATCCACATATATAGTGTCTGGCTGGACCGTGAATCGTGACTTGATCGTGGTATATCTAAAAAGAACGTTTAAAGAACGGACTAAGACAGAGCAGCACTCGAATGTCGTCGAATTAGCGGCAGCGTTTAAATATAACGCCACGGTCACGCCACGCCGCTAAAGTTCGCCAATTCGCAGTCGCGGTTATCTCTTTACAGGCCGACAGATTCCTTAGTGTACGAACGGGGTGAACCGTGATTTCTAATAAGTTGTCACGGTGGACAACCGTTCCGAGTGCAGGCGCCGTGATAAATCACGGTACGTGAAACTAGGATCCATCTCTAGCCATAGGATCTCCGTTTAGAGTGTGTGCCACTGCCATAAAAAAATCATGTAAATCGTGGAAATATGTAACAAAAAAAATAAATAATAAAGTAAAGCTTTAATAATTAAAGATACTCACCATCTTTTATGTTAATTCTATCTTCTCTTCGACAAGCACGAATCCACTGCTTTGCTAAGTCATGTTTTGGAAACAGAAAATATTTAATATCACTCCCTTTGCTGGTCCAATTATTGTTTTTACATGTAGCCACAACACAGTTCGGCATAATTATACTATAAGTTTTTATTTTAAGTTATCCTATAACATATGTAATAAACACAAAACAAATCTAAAAATTCACTTAATTAAATGAACTGTGACAGCGTCAAATTTTCCCAGATGACGTAGATGCGCGGGTGGGTCAAAAACTGGTCTAGAAATCAGCATACCATTATATGTATATCGTGCGTTTATTACTGCTTGTCGTTGAATTGCCAGGGTGTTTGTTATGATCCGTGTTGATTTATACTTTAATCTGAAAGATTAAGACTAAGACAGTAAGTCAGTTAGTTTTAACACCGCGAACTTCAGCAAGAAAAAGGCGTTTTTTATGGAAGATGCCAACATAAACATATCCACTAGTGGCAAATTGTCAGAATGTTCTTTAAAAAACCGGCGCGGCGCGCGGGATCAGTCATTTTGAAAGATTTAAGACGTTCCCTGCTCTGCCGTCCGTCAGGCGCGACGACAAACGAGCTATTTGACGTCACATCCGGTCCTATATATATTATATTTATTATATAAAAATAAAAAATTAGAATTTTATTTGCAATTATCTCATATTTATTATAATCATCATACATGATATATTGTATTTTTTTCAGTTTCCTGTAGCAGTAGAATCTTTTGGTTTTGTGCAGGAGCTTCTAAATGCAGAATTTTTTTCTCTCGTATTCGCCAAATGATGATCTCACGTCATTCAATCAAACTTATCAGGATTTAATTGGTGTTTTCCAAATTGTTAGTGTCTGGAAAACTCTCTTTCTACTCATGATACAAGGATAAAAAGCGAATATTGTATTATGTGATATGATTGGTAAAAACGTTATCTTCCTTTATTTCTATCACAAAATAAGTCTGACACAGAAATGGTTAGATAGATTTCTTCTATTAGCGTTGAACTACGACGAGCTAATTAAAATAAGACCGCACGTTATATGTGATTTTACGCTCCTGTCAAATTAACTGAATATTTGATATTTTATAGTCCAAGTTATTTTTGTCAAAATCCCGTAGGAGACGCAGACGCATAAAAAAAAACAAAATTCCAATGAAAACGTACTAGGCTTCATATTTACAGTATATTCTTGATTGTCTATCCACTAGCTAATAATTTGCTTTGTATCTTTTAAAATTAATATTCTGTCATGTACGACTTTCCTTTTAAGGCCTTAAATTTTGCGTGACCTTGTCTTTTGATACTATGACGACTCTGAGGAGCGGCAGGAGTCGCTGCTACCAAAACACCAATAAGTTTTGCAAAATCTCGAATCGTAGTAACTGTCTTGTTAATATATTTTTTAATTGCCTCTTTTATTGAATTCATTTTCTCAAGAGGTAAAGAAATGGTCGAGGAAACGGTCCTCTGAATTAAGTCATAAGTAAATCCTAGGTAAGTTATTTTTATGATGGTATTAACTGACTTTTTCTGTATTTATAATAATTCCTAAATCATTTAGGAGCATTATACACATTGCAAAACAGTAAAGTGCATCAGCCAAGCCTGACAAATGGTTGGTGTTGTTAGCCCAATTGGTGTTGTAGGAACCTTTGCAAATAATTAAATTTGCACACAATAATATTTAGTCAAATAACTAACACCCTGTAAAGTATACAGCTGTTTTACAAACCAGAGTCTTCAGGAGATAATTTAGTCAAACCAATTTATACCCTGGAAAGTATGCAGCTATTTTGCAAAAAATAAGGAGTCCGTGATTGCAGTCTTAATTAAATAGGTCCACGACCATATTAAAATATATACTGTTGGCTCACAGCCTTTTAATCGCTTAAGTGATGATAGAATTTACTGAATAGCCCACGGCTATCCCTCAGAAAGTATGGCCCACGGCGTTAATGCCAAATATGTTATGCTATAACATCCTGAAAAGTATGCAGCTATGTTGCAGACAATAGTCTGCGGGTGATATTTTAGTCAAAACAGCTAACAGGCTGTAAAGTACACAGCTATTTTGCAGACAATAGTCTGCGGGTGATATTTTAGTCAAAACAACTAACACCCTGTAAAATATACAGCTATTTTGCAGAAAATAAGGAGTCAGTCCATGATAGCAATTTTAATTAAATAGGTCCACGATCATACTAGAAATATATACTGTTTTTGTCCCTATTGGAATTGATTATTGCTGCATAAACAGGGGAAATATTATACACACAAAATGTATCTGATTATCATTTGGCGGTGACAAGTTTGAAGTTGGCATATTAAACGATCACTTCTTAGAAAGTCAATAGCCAACTTTTAGTGGAGAAGTCGAATAGTTAGGTCCTCGACTCTAGGCTTATTGAATTAATAATTTATAATAAAAATAATATTAATTTTTTTTGTATTGCGAAGCCCTCGGCCTAAACCTATTCTTTTTCTATGCTCTCGGCAAGAATTTTTCGATTGAGTGCTATTTGTATGCAAATTATAATACCCTCGGCCTATGCACAATCTAACTCAATCTAACCAACTCTTTGTTAGAAAGTCGAATAGTTAGGTCCTCGGCCCTAGGCTTAATCAATTAATAATTTATAATGAAAATAATATTAGGAATTTTTTGTATTGTGAAGCCCTTGGCCTAAATCTATTCTTTTTCTATGCCCTCGGCAAGAATTTTTCGATTGAGGGCTATTTTGTATAATATGCAAATTATAAGGCCCTCGGCCTACGCACTATATAACTCAATCTGGCCAACTCTTTGTGGGGAAGCCGAATAGTTAGGTCCTCGACCCTAGGCTTAATCAATTAATAATTTATAATAAAAATTATATTAAATATTTTTTTTGTATTGCGAAGTTCTCGACCTAAACCTATTCTTTTTCTATGCCCTCGGCAAGAATTTTTCTATTGAGTGCTATTTGTATGCAGATTATAAGGCCCTCGGCCTATGCACTATCTAATTCAATCTAACCAACTCTTTGTGGAGAAGTAAAATATTTAGGTCCTTGACCATAAGCTTAACTAATTAATAATTTATAATAAGAATAATAATAACAATTTTTGTATTGCGAAGCCCTCGGCCGGGACGTATTCTTTTTCTATTGCCCTCGGCAAGAAAAGAAAAATTGATCGAGTGCTATTCGTACGCAAATTACAAGGCCCTCGGCCTATGTATTTTAATTTCTATTTCTCTTGGTTAGGTCAACGTATTGTGCCTTACTGAAAAACTGCATGAATATTAATTTAATAAGCCCTCGACTGTTATGCAAGGTTTTTTAATTATTCTAATTACTTAAAATAGTCTAGTTGTAATTAGTGAGCTTACGTAAACAAATGAAAGACCGAAAATAAAAATTGATTGTGTTCTACTAAATGTAATCCCTGGCCCCGGGGCCTACTACTTTCTGCACAACTCAGTTTTTGGTTTTCGTAAAACCCGATATTATACTTGTTTTTTTTTGTGTCAACAAACCGCCCAGATAGCAGTCTCTTAATTTAGCCACAAACATTTTTATTATATATATTATTTTTTAACAAAACCTAATCTTACACAAACCTCAATACAACTTATCAACTGTACATTGTATCATTGTATGTAGATATTTGGCCCTCGGCCTACTATATAGGAAATTGATTAACCTAAACAAGCATAAACGAACCCCAAAACAACTAATCAACGACCATTTATTGTTCGTAAATATTAGGCCGTCGGACTAGTTCTATATAAACAATTTATTAACACTTACTTGAGGTTGGACAATATATTTTCCCTTCTTTTCGTCATTTTATTTCACAAACACAAAACAAAACACGATTTTTGAACGTATTCGAAGGATACGTAAAACAGAATGGGTAAGCATCGAAGTGCGATAGCAGGCTCGGGTTGAGGATAAAAAACTTTATGCTTTAAAAACGTATCGATGGGTATGGTGATTCAGAAACTACAATGTAATCATATCGGAAAACAAGCGATGGAAAATTAAGTATATTCTATAAAGGAAAATCAAGCATTGAGCGTCCTCTAGCGTCGAAACTAGCCTATAGCAGATGTCGAGCCAATAGGAATTTTGGGTTGGAATACCCGGGATTAAAAAATATCAAAAATCAACCAATTTGACGGGGGCCAAAATCACATATTTAATGTATGATATAAAATTGTCCTTCGCATATTTAGTATAAGCCATATTTCGTAAAACACAATATCAGGGTAATTTTGGCCATACTCAAGAAATTTAAAATTTCTTTAGGCCATCTCAATCTCAATATCTTTATTGTACATTTATCTACTATAAATAGAATGGAAAATATCCTTGCAGAACAGAAAACGAGTTTATGGAATGATTGGGTGGAAAGAGTATTCACCCTTCGATGAGCTGCTGTTTATTAGAAATAAATGACCGTAGATAGTGTGTAGCCGTTTCTTTCAGATCGTTTCGTGTTTATGTATATTTTGTCTAACGGTTCGTTCTTTAAAGCTGTCATATTATGGAAAGTTATATCATTGACATCGACTGGTGCTTGTATTGACAAAAAAATTAAGGAACGAAAATAAAAAGCATATTTTTATAGAGGATTTCGCCAAAAGATTATTTAATAAAAGAATTCTTCTCGAATGGTAAATTTATTTGAAGTCATTTTAACTGCTAGTAAAACATTTAATTTAAGCGCCAAGTATACGTTGTGTGAGACAAAAATTAAGAAAGGGAAGGAAGGTGGTATTTAATTAGGCATATCTATGGCTCGGAAAAGTGAATCTTATTTAATGATATAGGAAGTATTTATAATGTTCTTTTTAATTCAGCTTAACGCATCGTCTCATTATCATAATCATCCGATTACATGACTCGCATTAATTTGCCAGGTACCCATACCCGTGTTGACAGTTTCATTTGCTATGATTGGGATCTCGTTGGTGCCAAAATTAAAAAATGGGGCTCTAAAATTAAAAAATGCAGTTCTAAAACTATTGTTCTCTTCAACAGCGAAACCTATTGAAATGTCTTGGTTTTGGTGCTGGTTTTAAGCGAATAACATGCTTTGCAGATTTACATTTCGCATATCAGTCACTATTATAAGCAACTAAATTTTAGAATTTTCAAAACATTTGTGAAGTTAGAGTAAATAGGAATGCTTTGGTTGGTTTGTTTTGGTAACACCTCAATAAGGATATCTTTATTGTACATTTATCTACTATAAATTGAATGGAAAATATCCTTGCAGAACAGAAAACGATTTTATAGAATGATTGGGTGGAAAGAGGGTTCACCCTTCGATGACCGTACATTGTATGTAGTCGTTTCTTTCAGATCGGTTCGTGTTTATGTAGATTTTGTCTAACGGTTCGTTCTTTAAAGCTTTCATATTACGGAAAGTTATATCATTGACATCGACTGGTGCTTATAAGGCAACCAAAATAAAGCAGATATTTTTATAGAGGATTTCGCCAAAAGATCATTTAATAAAGAAATTTTTCTCAAATGATAAATTTATTTGAAGTCATTTTAACGGCATCGGCTAGTACAACATTACATCTAAGCGTCAAGTATAAGTTGTATGAGAAAAAAATTAAAAAAGGGAGGGAAGGCGGGATTTAATTAGTCATATCTATGGCTCGGAAAAGTGAATCAAATTTAACGATATACAAAGTATTTATAATTTTCTTTTTAATTCGGCTTAATGTATTGTCTGATTATCATAGTCATCCGCTAGCACGACTCGCATTAATAATTGCCGGGTACAAAAACCCTTTACTTCGTATTGGCAGTTTGATTTGCTATTTGGCAATCTCGTTGGTACCAAAGTTAAAGAATGCAGTTCTGAAAGTATTAATTCTCTTTTTCAACAGCGAACCCTATAGAAATCACATGGGCTTGGTGCTGGTTTTGAATGAATAACAAGTTTTGCAGATTTATATTCCGCATATCAGCCACTATATAAGTAACTAATTTAAAAATTGTCGAAATATTTGTGAATTTAGAGTAAATAGAAGTTCTATGGCCGTTTTGGTTATGCCGAGCTTTTAATTCAGTTTTTAACCCTGGTACATAACTCTAAGTTTAAGTATTCCATATAATACTTTCCGCATAATCTACTTCGTACCTTTATGTAATTGGATGACTCAAAAGTCTTTCTTTAATATTCATCTGAGTTTGCAATCGATTTGTTCCTTAAATTTCATTCTCTCATTTATCAACCTTTGCTTTGCCATAAAATGAAACCCATTTCATGCTTATCCAGTACAAGTTACGTGCGTGTAATCTTTATGAATTTGTCCTCGACATCTTATCTTAGCCTTTACTACCACGCTCTTTATTGTCCTGAAAGGTTTTTGAAAATCAGCTGACGCAGAAATGAGTTAGCTGCCTCTCAAAAGGAGAACCGGGCAAAACCTTTGCAAAGTAAATTAGAAAGAAGTATGAGACGATCCACGTGCAATCACAGTCACACAATATCCACACAAAAACAGCCACAACAGCTCACATGACGAGAAACAGTTAAGAAAACGGTAATGACACTGCGTCTAGGCAACAAATCAATAATACGCGAAACGTAACGCAAAATAACGCTGAAGACTCAAAACTAGTTCGAGCAGCAAGGTACTTCGAGGAAAAAACTTGCTGCCCTGGCGCTTAAACTCTCATCAATATGGTTGACTTCTCAAGAATGAAAGTGACTCGTTCCATTTTTCCATGTTCAAGATGAAGAACAGGCCACGCGCAGGATGTTTGGATTTCAAGCCTGCCCTATGAATTAAGTGCTCCATGTGACACGCTCTGCGTAACTCACAATAGCGCATACAAGAGGAACACTAGAGAAACTTTCCGCATACCACTAACAACCCATTCCTATGAGAAAAAATGTCGCGTCGCATCGCCCGGGAACCCGGACTTACTTATGTTTTGTGACTTCAATAATAACAGGAAGGGAACGATCTGAAGAGCAAACGTTCATAACCTTAGGTGGATATCAGAACTGTTTAGAACATCACAGCTCTAGCTGGCCAACCCGTAGTAATCATAGGACATGGCATACGACAATGACAGGTGCAAGACTAAATATCAAGTCAAGATGTTCTTAATCAACATTAAATAATACGGCATTTATCGTGATATATGTCCGTAGTAGTAGTAGTAGTAGTAGTAGTAGTAGTAGTAGTAGTAAGGGTGGGGGGCCCGAAGACCGGTAAGTAGGCCTATAAGTCCCTTTTCACCATCCCCGATCCGCCCTCCCCTACCTGGCTACTTCCAACACCCGGCCCGCACTGAAACGGCCCGTCACCTTGATAAAGGTGAGGACGTCCTCCCAGTCCAGATCCTTTAGATCTTCCCGAGCAAGAGTTGGTGCTCCCAGTAGCTTCCTCCTTAGGCGACTCCACCTATCACAAATTCCTATATAGTGGTATGAGGACTCCTCCCCTGTCCCGCAGTTCGGGCAGAGTGGGCTGTCCCTCACGCCGATAAGGTGCAGATGTCTGTTTAGGCTTCCATGCCGAGTAAGAATACCTACCAAGTTCCTGATGTCCTCTCGGCTCTTTTTTAGCAG
>MU184356.1:75954-96645 GCA_016904865.1 Pissodes strobi | reverse complement strand
TACAGCCACTGGAGGATGTAAGGTTTTAAACCCCACTTCCTACCTACCGTTCTCCTTAGTTGCCACATAATCGCGGTTGTCTTATTCACCACCTGTTCAACGTGTGCCTTCCACGTCAATTTACTGTCTAAAATAACTCCCAAATATTTGACTTGTTGACATAGGCTCAGTCTCGTCTGGTAGAGTATGGGATGTATAAAACCTGTTAGATTTCGTTTCTTTGTGAAGAGAATGAGTTCGATCTTCCCTGGGTTTACTGAGAGACCATTCTCCTCACACCAACTTTGAACTATCCGACACGCCACCTGCATACGCTCGCAGACCGTTCTCACGAACTTGCCCGTGATCATTACTAGCCCGTTGTCAGCATATGCTTGTGCGTAGAATCCCTCAAGATTTAACCTTCTCAGGAGGCTGTCCATCACCAGGCACCACAAATGTGGCGAGTGGCAGCTGCCTTGTGGGCAACCCCCTCTTACCCCGGCTTCGACGCTAACTTCTCCCAGCGTGGCGCTGATCTTTCGGTCTTCCAGTGCCGTTTTTACCCACTTGACCAAATCAACTGGTGTTCTCTTGGCCTGGAGGGCTTGACAGATAGGTTTCGTTTTAGCCTTATCGAAAGCTCCTTCTACTTCAAAGAAGAGTGCTAGCGCCATTTCTTTGTTTTCTATTGCCTTATCAGCCCTTCTAACTACAGAATGGAGAGCCGTTTCAGTCGACTCCCCCCTTCTGTAGGCGTGCTGATTATCATGTAGAGGAGAATCAGTTAAGATCTCTTCCATGATGAACCTGTCAATCATTTTTTCCATTGTCTTCATTAAAAATTAAGTTGGACTTATAGGCCTAAAGGACTTGGGATGGGAATAATCTCCCTTCCCTGCCTTGGGGATGAAGACGACATCCGCTGCTCTCCAAGCTTGTGGAACGTACCCTAGTGCTATGCTGGCCTCGAATACTCCCTTTAAGTAAGAGAGTAACGTGTCAAGGCCCGCCTGCAGCATCATGGGTATAATTCCATCCGGCCCTCCTGCCTTATATGGACTGAACTCCCCCACTGCCCAAGTTATGGATTCCTCAGTCACCATACTGCGGGCAAGGTTCCAGTCCATTTTTGGCTCTGGTTTCTCGTCCCAGTTGGTAGTCTGTACCTCTCCGGGGAAGTGGGTTTTTAGAAGAAGCTCTATCGTTTCCTCTCTGTTCGCCGTCCATTGTTCGCCTGTTTTCAGAGAGCCAATCTCTTTTGGTCTTTCTGAGCCCAGCAGCTTAAGCAGACGCGCTGAGTCCGAGAGAGACTCCATCTCTCCACAGAATTTCCTCCAGCTGTCTCTTTTGCTGCGTCGGACCTCGATTTTAAATTTCCTTCTGGCTTCCAGATACACATCCCAGAGCTCCTGCCGCCCTTCCCTGAAAGCGTGGCGGTGTGATCTTCTCACGTCTTTTTTAAGACGGTCCAGAGTATCACTCCACCAAGGCAGCCTCTTGGCGCTCGCTTTCTTAAGTGGGCATATATGTCCGCAAGTAACTTCTATAATGAGGTGGTGATCGTATGTTATGGTAATATACTGTCTCAAAATGAGATATTTTTGTTATTCTACCTTTATTTACACTTTTATTACTGTTATTTTTTTTAGAAAGATAAGAAAAACAAGCCAATCAAGCAGGGAAACCAACTAATAGAAGGAAATATATCCCATATACTCAACACAAACTTAAAAGGCAAAAACCAACCCTCTAACAATCGAATGAAAGAAAGCCAGCTGCGCCAAAGATAAGACAGATATAGGGTCTACTATCCGATATAAGGTTGATATTTTATATAACGACAAAATCTCAAGTCAAGCGAGCTTAAGTTGGTTCAAAAAAAAAACGAAGTAATATTTCCTCTTGTTCAAGGTATGCTCTTGTGTGACACCTTTCTCTCTGTACGGAGGGTACTAATAAAAAACGATATTGTTAAAACAAAGGACCGAGTCATCTCAACGAGGCAAGAAGGGAAATTGTTATAATTTAACCGTCAACAATAGGAGGAGTATTACTGTATTATGTATATGACCATATACGATATTCGTATTCTAATATGGTCTTTTATTTCGACATTTGCTAAATATTTAATGCAAACCCCATGACCAAGAGCTTATTGAAATTCTTGAAAAAATGGTAAAGGCAAATTAATTCAAACAGCAACAATAGTTTAATAGGAAAATGGGTACATGAATAAGTGAAATAGTTGGTGAAATTTAGCTTTAATGAGCAATTAATTAGCTTTAATGTGCAACTAAGTATGTACTAATTTTGAATCATTCGCTAGTTTCTCGACAACAAACATAATTTAAATGCATCATAAACACTGATCCGGAATGTTTAGTACTTGTTTTAATTACAAATAAATATAAAGCACATAATATTACATTGTGTTGTAGTATTGGCGTCTAAAATATCTTCATCCAATATTTAAGTTGAATACTAGCTAATTGCTTTTTATTGATTATAGTTTTAGTTGCAACTGCCAGGAGGGCAGTAAATGTTTTAAGGTGGTAGACTATGTAGGAAGTATCGGTTATTGTTTGAATGCTAGTTGTGCCTGCTGATTGTTGGATTTGGTAAATTGTATTATAGATTATATGTAGTACTGATTTAGAGTTTACATTACAAGTTCACCGCCAAGGGATTAACCAAGTTTATATGTTGTCTTTATCGCCCTCCGAGCGATAGAGCCTACCAAAGCTTTTTCTCAACACTAGCTACCACTTTTGACTCAATACAGATCGATCACCCCAGTTCAGAAATAACCGTTCTGGGAGACTTCAATGCCCACAACACCAACTGGCTCAAACATCACAACAAGACCGACAACGAAGGTAGAGAAGCTAAAGCATTTGTCATCAGCTGCGGACTTACTCAACTTGTAGACGAACCAACTCGAATCTCAGAGAGGGGCGAATTCGCCGCCCTCCTGGATCTTTTTCTGACCACCAATCTTGACCAGTACAAGGTTACAGTTGGTCCGCCATTGGGTACCTCCGACCACAAACTTGTTACAACGGTTTGTGAATTGCCACTCATACAGAAGGATCCACCATTGCCTCGCAAAATCTGGCATTACAATTCTGCAAACTGGGACGATCTAAGGCAGTTCTACCTAGATTTTCCTTGGCTCGACGTCTGCTTTGCCACTGACGACCCGTCAGACTGCTGGGAAGAGATTATGCAAGTAATCTCCTCAGGAATGGAAGCATACATCCCAAATTCCATCAAGTTACCATCAAAAGGAAAGCCCTGGTTCGACAAAAGATGCGAAAGAGCTGTAGGAAGGAAACAGCAAGCCTATAAGTACTGGCAGCAAAATCAGACCGCTGAAAATCGCAATTATTTTATCGAAGCGAGAAACGAGTGCAAGCGTGCGATCGACGAAACTAAGGATAAACACAATCAAAGGATCAGGAATAAACTTTTGCAATGCCCCAGTGGTTCCAGGAATTTCTGGTCGGTAGCAAAGGCAGTAAGTAACAACTTTACAAAAACGTCTCTCCCACCTTTGACGGACGAACGTGGCATCACGGCGACTACAGCCAAGGAAAAAGCAAACATGCTCGCCAAAATGTTTTCATCGCACTCTACCTTAGACGCGCCCCAAGACCAGACTCTCCCCACTATAGCGAACATCAATACCACCATGGCAGAAGTCAAGTTTTCTCATCGTGATATTCGCAAAATCCTTAAAGAACTAGATACGCAAAAGGCATCAGGACCGGACGGAATACCCGCCATCGTGCTAAAGAACTGCGCCAACGAACTAACACCCGTTATTTCCAGGCTTTTTTCTCTTTCTTACAGAAAAGGGATTTATCCATCCTCTTGGAAAGTCGCTCGAGTGCAACCTCTTCCAAAAAAGGCAAGAAAACCACGCCCTCAAACTATCGCCCAATTGCCTTGCTCCCAAGAATCTCCAAAGTCATGGAACGTGTAGTCAACCAGCAACTACTCAAGTACCTCGAGAGCAACAGAATAATCAGCGATACTCAATACGGCTTTCGCAAAGAGAGATCGATAGGAGATATATTGGCCTATGTCACTCATATATGGAGTAGGGCAATTGAAAACTACGGAGAGTCTCGAGCGATTGCGTTGGATATTTCAAAGGCATTCGACAGAGTTTCGCATGACGGACTGCTCAACAAACTGCCGTCCTTGGGACTGCCCGCCTCTCTCTGCAGCTGGCTGGCCAGTTTCCTTAAGAACCGATCCCTACACGTTGCAGTCGATGGACACATCTCGGACACATTCACCATGGACGCGGGCGTGCCTCAGGGCGCAATACTTTCACCAACTCTGTTCCTCATCTATATTAATGACCTGCTGATCGAAACGAATAATCCTGTTTACAGTTTTGCAGATGACAGTACCCTTGTCTCCCACTTTAGATCAGAAAAACCCTTACCAGCGACTGAGACTCATCACCGCAGACAGGAGCAGATTACAGCAATTAATCAAGACCTGGAGAAAGTTCAAACTTGGGGCGACCGAAATTTGGTCCAGTTCAATGCAGCAAAGACCCAAGCAGGAACGTTTACTAAGAGGGCCAATACAGCGGGCCCTGATATCATTATGGCAGGATCGACCATTGCTTCATCCTCGTCAATCGGGCTGCTGGGTGTCTCGGGCAACAGCAATATGTCATGGCATGAACATGTTGCTAACATCGCAAAATCAGCCTCCCAGAAGCTTGGTGCGCTGTTTCGCAACAAAAAACTCTATACACCGCAGCAGTTGCTCTTGCTGTACAAAGCGCAAATAAGACGGTGCTTAGAATATTGCTCACATATCTGGGGTGCCGCACCAAAGCATACCCTAAAGCTGCTGGATTCCATTCAGAGGAGGGCTGTGCGTCTCGTCGGCGATCCGGAGTTGACCCGGAATCTGGATAATCTGGAACATCGCAGACATGTGGCCGAGATGTCTCTGTTTTACAGATACTTTCACGGCAGATGTTCCCAGGATTTGACCCGCATAATCCCGCCCCTGGCAACTCCTGACAGACGGCAGGCGCGCACCAGTTCGTCGTACAACTAGAAACACCTAGAACATCGCTTTACCAGAACTCCTTTGTCTGGCGCACTTCATCACTGTGGAACTTCCAGGACATCTGTTTCCCACTAATTATAACCTACAAATATTCAAGAACCGTGTCAATCAACATCTTCGCACACACACCGCTCGCCGAGCGCCATAGGACCTCCCTTTAGTGGGTGTGCCACTGCCATAAAAAAAAACACTGTAATACTTTCGTTGCATAATGTGGTGTCACATGGTACCCTAGCTTATGCAGCTAGCTTCAACAGCTAAGTTATTCCTATTATGTATATAAAGACATTAAGATTAATTTACATAATATCTTCATCCGTTTTAAGTAAGTAACTACTTATTTAAAATTATAAGCATTTAAAGTGAATTTTATTATATCCTCTAATTTAGTCTTACCTATTTTTTGCGTTTTTTTCTGCTTTAATTTTATCTACAGTTAAAACCATTATTAAATTATATGAAAACAATAAAAAATTGCCCAATAAAATAACTGAAATAGAGAGCAAACCTAATAAAATGGAACACAAAGAGTTAAATAATAATATTAGTATACAGGGTATTCCGCATAAGACAGATGAAAAAGCTGATGAAATTATTAAGAAAATTGGTCAAAACCTGCAAGTGCAACAGCCCTATTAATTTTCGGCTGTACGATTGGGTAGAGAAGGCAACATAAAGTCATCAATCAAGTTAATGTTTGAAAATATAGAAATGAAGAATATGTTCATTAAATCTCCATAGAGATTTCTATTAAAAACACACAACTTGGGGTATCAAAATCTCCGCCTGGAGCTGTTTAAAAAAGTACAAACATTCAAAAAAGCGCATAACTACAAGTATGGATGGATGAGCAATGGCGACATACTACTTAGAAAGGAGGAGGACGACGGTACGATCTTTATGGTTGAAACCGAACAGGACCTAATAAATTTAGCTGAGAAAATAAATGAGACATACTTTAATACCCGAAGCTTAAGGAACAATGTTTTGTGTTAAACAACCTTTGTGATACTTTAGTCTTAGTTGAAACATGATTAAGTGACCAGGAAACTGGCCAGTATCATGGATATAAGTGGTAGCGTAGCATTATACATTATCATTTATATAACAGAAGAATGCAGGATAATGTTCATCAAGAAATTGTTCGAAGTAATATTAGCATTAATAATTCTTTCAGTAGGGCTATAAATCGTTATAATCATTTACTAATATCCATAAAAAGTTTAACTAATTGTTATGAACACTTTTTGGGTAAACTAAAACAACCCTTAAGTATGTGATATGTTTTCTCTCTATCTTCTCTTTTTCTGTGCAGCAATTCTTAAATGTACTTTATTGAGTTAATATAAGTTAATAATTATAAATGAAAGCGTAAAAACAAAAACTTGTTGTGTCCTTAAATAGGTATTTAAATCTACCATACTACTTCCGATACCAGTGTCAATAGACACTGTTTAGGGCATATAAAAAGGTTTGTACAACAACTTTGAAATGGAAGTAGAGTTTTTCAAAAAATATATATTCAAAAGCATGTTAACTTATTAAGAACATCAAAAATAAAGCTAGAAAAAAAGACTACAGCTCTGTCATATCCTGTCATTAACTACAAACTAAAGAATATTTCAATCATAACTTTCATACAGCAGCAGCATCTGATTATTTAAAATCCGTTGTATCCGGAAACTTTTGCTCTCTGGACTATATTATAAGAACCCTTTTATGTCATTCAACAATGCAACAAAGTTATAATAGATTTATAGGACTCGACTTGGTTTCCTAGCTGAATTTTAAGAAGAGATGATTTTCATGAAAATGTTGTAGTTCTTAGTGCTATCAATCGCATTTTTGATACCTTTATGCAAACATCATGCGACGCGCTTTCTGTGTAATAAAAATATTCTGTGAAGGAAAAAATATTAATAATTTTTTTACGAAAAATATTAAAAGATGTTCAATGCTCGTGGAGCTATTAGGAGTTCGACCGAGATTAGTATTAGTGTAAACTTACCGAGTTCGACCAATTATCCACCACGAAGATAATTACCCGGCAGGTCGGAGCGTAAGGCCTTGTAGCAACCTGTAAAGTGAGCGCGCAATTTGGCCCGCTGCTCAATTAACCGGTGAGAGGTTAATTGGGCGCCACCGAGTTCGTTACGGACCAAACTGGACATCCCCGCGTAAGGCCCGTTGCACACGAACCGATAAAATCGGAGTTCGATCCGGTAATTCCCTCTATCGGAATCGGAAGGAGTGAACACACTTTCCGTATTGTCAAACCGATACCAGATAATGAAAGCTGGTGAAATATGTTATGTTGTCAAATGCTTAATCTACGCGACGTACGACATATGAACAGTACAATTTGTGAAGTTGTTCGTGCTAGAAGCGAAATGAGTCCCATCGCAAACAAGCATTTGCAAATCTTATATTTACTCTGTTTACGTAGACAGCATCGTTTTGCACACAAAAAAAGAAAATACAAGCAAGATTTTTATAAAGAATGACTTCGTCATAAAATCAATAATAAAAACCTTTCTGTTCTTGTTAACTCTATCCGGGGACACACTGTATATTTGTCTCATGATTATCAAAAAATGAGAGTTTACATTTGTATAGATAAGATTAGTAAAAGCCACATTCTTTTTCTTATATAAAGAAAAATACAAAGTAAATGTTTTACTTATCGTGTAATTTCATTTACTTACCTATTCTTCTGATCTTTTTCTGTTAAACATTCAAAAGATTCTTCTAAAAATGTAAATACTTCCTTCCACATTTTTTGTTTCTCTATTTTATCTTTATAACTGTCTAGCGTTTTGTCCCATAAGCATTAGCGTCCTTCGACCAACTCAATAAAGGTAAGTGAATCGTATTTTGAAGTCATGGAGAGTACTCTACTCGACACATACTAAACAACGAAACTAAAAACCAACGACAAAGCAGCCAGACGAGATCGGACTTAAATTATCGGAAGGTGCGATATAGCGCATAAGTTTACATTACATCCAGCAGCTCCTCCGATATCCGACTGTCGGATTATTTTGTTATAATCGAACTGCATCATCCGTCGTTTTTGCCGGATCACATATAGGACCGATTTTTTAATCGGATCGGAACAAGAGTGCGCACCTCCATTTGAAAGTTTTAAATTATCGCATATCCGACGTCGGAATCGTAATCAGATCCGATTTTATCGGTTCGTGTGCAACGGGCCTTATTCGTGGACCTGCTGTAAGACCCCCGCGCCTCAAGGTAACCTTGCCGGTAAGAAGCGCTAAAAGAATTACACCGCCAAATCACAAAAAAACTGCACAGTCACGATAAGTAAAATTGTTGAACCAAATAAGAACTCCGCAAATATAATACTACCTCTTTATTTGAAAAGAACACAATAGGCAACGGTAATTGCCAAAAAAAGCGATAAATACAAAAAAATGTTTAAGGAAATTGAGGAGGCCCCAATACTAGTATATAAATTCAGGTGCGATACCAATGATTGTAGGTGGTTTGAACCCAAAAAAAAAACTAAACTATCTAATAATAATGAAATATAGCAATAAAGATATAAAATTTATCAGTGGTTGGTCAAAACTCTATGTAGATTTAAATAATAAGCAAAAATAAAAGATGAAATAGGCAGTACTTATGTGCCTAGGAGCTCCAGCGAGAAATAGGGGAAAGTAAAAGAAAACGAGTTTGGTCTATCGCGTGGGATCGTGATAACGTAAACCGCAGGGATAAAGCAGGCGCAAATACGACAAGGCTAAAGGTGCTAACTTAAAAAAGACAGTTATTTCATAACAGACATTTAGCACTAAATACTAACACTTAGCTTTCTCGGCGGTTACATCGTCAGATGAACACGGACAGTTTATTCTGGAACCAAGCTGGTCCAATAGACTGTCCGATTACGCCCCCGGTAAGCAAGTTTCGCTAAGCATGTTGGTGGACCATCAAGTTCCCACCTGGTGAAAGGACAACCAAATTCCTGCATGGTGGGAAGGACTTCTAAATTCTCGCCTGGTGGAAGGTCCCTCTTAAAATGTGGCGAAACTACGGTACACATAGAAAAAACGCCAAGTACCACAATGACTGCCTACAACAGACAAAGCCAATTCCAAAAATCCTTCCCTGGCGAGTTTTTTCCCGTATCTACAGCACTGAAACGAATGGAAACAAATCGAAATGGCCGATACGGAAATCACTACCTTGTTTGCCGACAAAATCCACCGCAGATGCCTCGGCATAAAACAAATTTGAAATGAATCGACCAAGCAACGGAAAGGCTTCACTGGAAAGGGACCCGTACCTACAAAGCCGAACAAGGCGTTGCCGTCGTCTCGCGCTTCTTAAAGTAAGTCAGCACGCACGAAATTTCATTGCGGCGTTTCTCGACCCTCGAATGAAACGGATTCCTTAGGTCACGCGGGACAGATATAAAATCGAATTTAATATCGGAATTAGATTTCGTACTTCGAACCAAAGCAGGTATAGTACCGGTGACGTACTAGAAATTCATTTCTAGTTAGCGACCAAAGCGGAATGTCACAATGCAATTAGGCTTCAATGTCCAACGGATCATAAACCTGCATCTTTAGCATTTGGAAAAAGGATTACCGGATAATGGCGGATAATAGGAAAACGTAGGCATTTGAAGTTATTTAGACGGACTTTTTTACTAAATATAAAGACGCCAACATCATTCCACTTCTTCTTTCCCCTCTTACAATATAAAACACAAGCCGTACTATTATTTACTGCTACTGCGGCGTTGTTGTCAACGACATCTAAGAGTACGACTTTATCATGGAAAATCGGCAGCTTTTTTAATAACATCACAGAAAAATTGCAAAAATTGTAAAAATGTGAAAGTAAATAAACTCATCGTCGTACTCTGCGAACATTATTTTAGAAAAGTAAGTACCTATTTTAACTATTTCTTGTTTGCTATTACATGTTTAAAGTGTCGTGAGTTTATAAATGTTTCTTTGTCAAAATTATCAGTTTAAAACGATATCAGAACGAAAAAAAAATGCGGAATATTTTTTTTTCATAATATTAATATTTCATACTCATCATAAAAAATACAATACAGAGTCGCTAGAATCAGACATCAAGCGGAAACTGTATGAAAACAGATTAACATATAAATTAAAGGAGCTAGACCTTAAAGAATGTGAGGTGGAAACCTGCTGGAAATAAATAAAGAAATCCATCCTTCAGACGGCTGAAGAATCCATCTGGAAAAGAAAAATAAGCACAAACGCGACAAACACCACTAAGCCATAGTTTTGTCAAGAAGTGAAGGATCTCACAGAATTAAAGAGAAGAAGCTACTTAACATACAAAAGCTCCCCAACCCACCAACAACATGCAGAATACATACATACAAACGAGAAATAGAGTCAACTCATGAATCAAAGCTATCAAAAGGGAACACTGGATCAAATTCAGGAGCTATATGGATCACGATATATTCGGCGTCCAAAAAAGAGTGTGGAAGGAAGATGTTGAAAAATAGAAAGAAGCCGATTAATTAGTTTGTTCAAAGCAAAGGAGTAGCTATAGAAACGTGGTAAGAATACTGTGGAAAACTATACGATGCTGGGGAAACATAAACACAAACAGAATATTATACGGCGTCAAGTGCAACCATATCGGAGATGATGGAAATAAAAGAAAAAATGAGGAAGATTAAAAATAGAAAAACACCAGGAACAGAAAACATATCAAATAAACTCTTAAAATACTGGGGCCCGGAGCTGATAATAAAACTTACAGATCTGTTTAATAAAATCCTGAACACAACAAAAATACCAAATGAGTTGATTTATTGGTCGTAATTTATCAAAATAATATGTAACTCAGTTATATTTTTCTTTAGGTAATTGACTTTTCTTTCAAGAATGCTGTACTTACTACAAGTAATCTACATTCGATTCTTAATTTCACTTCAAAAGATATTTTTAACTATTTCTTTCAGGTGTAATGTTTAAATCAATATCCGGCTCTCTTTATGCAGCTTTTTGGATCAAAAAAATGGTTATTCTCTACTCGAAATAAGCAGTATTTTATAAATCATATATTTTATAATGAAAGTTTAAAGAAAATAATAGGGGAGAGTAACAATTTTAGTATATAACGTCCCAAAAAATTTGAGTACGTCTCACTTCACTAATGATTGCCGGGGGGTTGACGTCAAGTTAGATTTATTTATTTCCTCCGCACTACATAGTGATAAAGTTGGTCCTCGCTTGTCAAAGGTGTCGCGCTTAAGTGTCGCAGCTATATTTTTCTTTACGCTATGCCTGAAGTATTCCATTTCTGACTTGGTAAAGCTAATATATCTTTTATTGAGAGGTTACGGAAACCGACTAACTAGTTAAGTGTATAATGGTAAGCTTTTAATTTATCGCCGCAAAGTATTTTTCATCGGTTCTAAAATATTATAAACAACAATATTTAGTTGATAATCGCATTCTTACACTGGTAGCTGTTTTACATACACAACCCTAAATGTTTCAAAACTGATAAACACACAGATATAACCATAATGCGATGAGAATAGCATTTTTGGATAATAAAAAGAAAACAAGGATCAACATAGCTCGACAAATACGGTATTCAAATAAAGCAAAATCACTAAAGCAATGATCGAACAACGGCTCAGAATTGTATTCTCAAATAGGGGATTGTGATAGCGGGTTATTCTTTTAAAATTGGAACGCGGTGAAGTATTGAAAGTGTACAGGAATAACCTATTCAAGATTGTATTCTGCAAAAAAAACATATAGCTAGGTATGAAAATGTGTCTTGCTGTAGTAAGCCATTTTATAACTCCCAAAATATTTAATCTTTTAAAATTGATAAAAAATAGATATCTAGTACGTAACGCGATTCGAAGCTGGGCAAAATCTCATTGAAATATACTCATTTTTGTATTCACCTCGCATTCTCTCCGAAATGAAGGCTCAAATCAAAAATTTTTACTCTTGCAAAAAGTTTGCGTTAAGTATTTAGAATACTGTGCATGAATACATTTTTTTTCTCAAGTGGTAATGGAAAAATAGAATTGAATGTAAAAAAGTAATTTTCTTCAAGCAGCGACCGGCCGATCTCTCGCTTCCCGAGCACTCTAGTATCTCACTTTTCTTCATAGCTTCCTCTCTCTCGCGCCTATTATACAATACAATAAGCGCTTTTACACCATTACGGGTTAGAATAATAATAATAATAATAGCTATTATTAATTGAATAAAGTCAATGAAGACATTTTCGATTATACTGAAATTTGTTTTTCCTATACGTTGCTAGGTAATAAAGAAGTAGAAAACAAATCATATATTTAATGCAACTACTATTAAAAAAAAAGACTAGCTATTCAGAATAGAAAAACTGAAAATGTAAAAAATCTTCATAATAACAAAATCTATTTATCTTCAGTGTCTATCTTATTAAGGAATATACACAATGACTTCAATATTGCTTTCCAGTATTTTTTGTGCATGATCCTATGCACGCTATTTAATTTCTTCTACGTGTACAAGCTTTGCTTTCATACAATCTAATAAAAATTTATTTAATTAAGTTTTATTATGTACCGTTTAATCTAATGATAAGTTACCTTTTTACATCCAAAACAGTGGAGTTTATTTATCCACTCTGTTTTTAGTTAAAAAAAAAACAGTTAACGAACCTTTTATCACTTTTCCGCCGGCGGAGGTAAAAGTGTTGTCATAGCAACATAGATACAATACAAACCAACGACAGAATAAGCGTCAACAACTCAAGATTTATTAAACTACAATTTGTATTTATCACTCAATTTGTGACTGCATTTCTAAAAATCACTAATTTAGGAACAAATTGGTTATTATTTAATCGAACTTACTCAATAACTGCTTATCAATACGGAATTAAAACGCAATCGGAGACGCAATCTTAAAAAAATAATTATTGTTGACAGTGTCAACTGACAGCTTGATGTTACATTACTATAGTGTCTACCTGTGCCTATTCACCGACACCGCGCACCGGTCTAAGCCGCCTTGCGAACCCAGTTATCTTTAATAATAATTATTATTACTATTAAGACGAGATGATTTTGCATTAATTTGTCGACATTTGAAGAAAAAGCAGCATATTTTATTTGGAGGAAAAGTTACTTTTCATGGCTTGCTCTCTATTACCAGCCTCACTCCGTTCGGCTGTTAAACACGAGCGCGCCATGAAAAGTATCAGTTTTCCTCCATATAAAATAATATACTATTTTACGGAAATATAATTTATAATAAAAAGTGCAAAATTTCATTCAAGATACGATAGCAGGTATATATGCAATAGATTTTAGGTTCATTAGCTTGTTTTTCTTTCCACTGATGGCAGCTGAGAAGATGGTGAAGGCAGACATAAAGATGGACAGCTAATGAAGAATAATTATCATCCATTTTAACAGAAATATAGTGCCGGCACGTCTATGGGGAAGCGAACGGGATCTACCCCAATAAAATGACTCTGGGACTGTTCTTGGACATTCATATAACATTTATCAATACTACTTTCGACTACATTAGTTTGCTGCCAATACCTCGCTCGCGATGTTTGAGAGCCAAATAATTTCATCGCCTAGGATAAGTGGGATGTTACGTCTCTATTATTGTGAGGTTTGTTAATGCTGTTAGTTCTTTCGATGAGACTAAGTTGATACAATATAGAGGAAAAGATGTGCATCTGGATAGAAGCACTCTTTCTACCTAGTCGTTGTCATCTCCCGACTGACCTGGTAGGGGACACATTACTAAGGCCATGCAGGGGATTTTGGGTTGAAGCTGAGGCATGTTACTCCGCATTGTCTGCCGAGTTTACATTGTTATACAGTGATAAGATCAATATGGTGCTTTCGAATGGTAATGAGCCGTCAATAAAATGATCAATAAAAGGCAGCTGACCTACCTACAAAGATTTGCTTGCATAATTGAACGCTACAGAACTATCCTAAAGTAAGGCTAGGTCAAGTACATGTATAGATCTAATTTTAGAAGAATAGGCTTGAAAGGTTTTAGTTCGACCAAATGTCTGGTTCAATGATTATTGAGTAACTGGGATCCTGAGCATTTAAAGATCCTTTACAGGCGCAGCCGACTAAAGGATCTTTAAATGCAGATCCTGAGCACGCGCGGATTTCATTAGAACTAATAAGATCCGATCCTCTTATGGCAAGAACGCCATGATATCCACCCTAATGTTCTCACAAAATATGGAATTATCATACTTGGTTTTAGTAGAAATGGTCAAGCGAGTTGGACTGATGATTTTTGAGGAGCAACCAGGAGCTTGAATAAGTCTTGCTCTGGGTGATCCTATTAAGGTTTACAAGATTGTGATTGCCACGCTACCAGTTTTGGAGTTGAATTAATGATTATTTCCAGGATGAATGGCTTTAGCGGAACGGACTTATATTCCGATATCTATAAGTTTCTTAAATTAAACAGGAAGCAACTCAGAAGCTACTGGCTAATTATTAATGCAGGTTTATAAAGAAGCAGATGGAACTAGTGGTGAGTAGATACCCGTTTAATCGAAATGTGTCATGTTAGTTCAGATAGTTGCATTTGAAATCTATTAGACTTGCGAATAGCACTGGTCACTAAGAAATGAGTGCGGTAGAACTCTTAGTCTAAATATTTAATCAGCCCTGAAAATTCAGTTTTGATGCGGCTCTGAAGAAACTTAGCGAGTAGCCCCGATAGGTAAGATATAGTGCGGTAGAAATCTTAGTACTAATTTTTAATTAGCCCTGAAAACTCACTTTTTATGCGGCTCTGATAGCTAAGAAATCAGTGCGGTAGAAATATTAGTATCAATATTTAATTAGCTCTAAACATACACTCCTTAAGAGGATCTGAAGAAATATTAATTTTAACATGTGCATAATGGAGGAGATTCAAGTGACACCTAAAATTTATCATTTAAATATTTATTATTTTCTAAGATTTAATTTATTGATTAAATATGGAATGACATTCACATATAAAAATTATTTTTGCCAATGTATTTTTTATACCTTTCATGAGCTTAATTTTTGTTTGTTGCTTATGTAACGAAACTGTTTATGAACTTATTAAATTTGTGATCTTCATAAAAATTTGTTTCGGAGAAAATGTAATAACCTGTTCCTTGAAAGCCGCTACTCACTAACAAAATGTACATCCACACCGTTTAAATTTATCTTTACTTGTGCAAAAGTTATCAAAGTGATTAATCATGCCTTTCTTGTCGTTATTACCATTATTACTTCCTTATTTGTGTTATAAATACTAAATAATTATCTTAAATGAAATATGTCACTTTTGTATTTATTTTGGATGAGAATTTGACACACAATTAGATATTGTCATGTTATTACAAGCCGTTTTAATGAGGTTTAAAATATCGATTTTTAAACTGCTTTATGCTCAGCATTAGATTCGTTTCTGTAAAAATCTGGTAACACATAGCAACAGAAAACGATATATTTTCTGTGACAACCTATGTGGCAAAATGTAAATTTCTGGTTATTCGAGGCAGAATTTACTATTTAAACCATTTAAATGTCTTTAATCTTTAATAACAAGAGTGTCCTGTATGTGTCAGATTTTACTCCATTTTCGAGGAATGGCTCAGATATTAAGCAAGGGGAGTAACGTCATTTTCTAGATCGCGCTTTCGTGCAAATCCAAAAAAGAATCCGGTGTGATGTGACAATTTGGGAGGCGCATCCCACTTTGTTTTCCCGTTTGCCAGCAGTGCCGCTAAGATGAATTTATAGCATGGATTTTGTTTTTTTTTTCAATGGAATTTGAATTACGTAAATCCTTTAACATAGCGGTGTCCAAGAATGACATCAGTTTAAATTTGTTCCAACTGTCTAAGTGTACATTTTTGTAGAGAGTCTGACGGCTCTGAAAGCACCAAAAATAAATTTGGTAATTTGAAACATTTAGAGTATACAGAAATCAACAGTCTAAACAAATTAATTTACAACGAAATGAGCGAATGAGTTGATAAGGCAAGGGTTTACAAGTAAAACCATTGCAATCTTCTCTGAAAGCCAGGTGGCAGTAAAAGCAGTTAACTCAATGTAAGTTAAGAAGCTGGTCAGTCGAAACAGACTGCCCTTAGCCTGGGTTCCAGCGCATACAGGCTGCAAAGGTAACGAAGAGACTGATTCATTACATGAGTAGGAGTAATCTGTGACATGATACTATTACTGAAAAGATAAACCCACTTGGCGATCGAATTTCGTACGGCGTTGCGCATGACGTCACCGGATGACAACAGTTCTGCTTGTTGATGTGGAAACGCATTGTTTTAGAGCGGTGTTCACCGATATTTAGTAGTATATACTATTATTATTTAATAAAGTATTAATATAGGGAGTTTTTTTTATCATTAACATAATAGTAGATAGTTCCTTCATAGTTTAACGTAGGATTTAGGCCCTTAAATTATTATATACTTAGATAGGTACTAGATAAAATCGATAATCTAATTTAAACGGACACCGATATTGAATATTATTTTATATGATTGTAAATAAGTTACAAAATGTAATTTTAATGCATAATACGACATAACTATTAATTGAACTATCAAAAAATAATTTTCTTTTGTAATTTAACACATTTTTAAATCATTTGCGAAAGGTTGTGTTACATACATTTAAAAGGCATCCAAATGACTTTACCTATAAAAATAGTTAAAGACAAAGTAAATAATTTAATTAAACAAAAACAAATTCGGTATTCATTAAATAGCTAATTGAAATTTTTAATTTTTGAAGAGGCAATTATATAAAATATGAAGTTTGTTATTGGTTGGGTTTTGAACCAAAATTCTATACTATTACAAATTTTTTATTACTGGAAAGGAAGGGAGGGATAAAATAATAAAAGACATAAGATAAAGCATAAATATACATATTTTATTAATAACATGGATCTTTGTGGCGGGTTAATTTTTTCGATACTTTCCGTTTTCGGGTACTTCGCCACGGGGGAAGGGAATTAGAAAAAGTGACACGTTGTTCTAGCCCCTTTTCAATCCCCGCTTGGTGGCGAAATACCGAAAAACTGTAAGTATGTAATTTATTAATGTCAAAACTATAAATCATACACACCAATAGGGCAATATTTCATATTGAAATGCAAGAGAAATGTTAAAAATAAGTATGCCAATAACATTTGACATACTACTTTAAATTATCTTTATTAAAAACAAATGGTAATAGGTAATCCTGATATAGAAACATAAGAGGATACGTAAAATAACAATTACGTATACATTTAAAGTTTCTTAACATGAGCATACTGCATCAGGGTCCCATGTTAAAATACAATCGAGTACTACAACTAAAAAAATTATAGAGGCTTCATTATAGTACGGGAGGCCACGACCAAAACCCTTGATTATCGCTATCCGTTTAAAACCATAAGAAATAGATAAAACATATTAAACCATAAATTTTTGCCTTATCAACTAGTATCCGGAAACGGTGCGTTTTAGTGGGGCGCCGTTTCTGCTTTGCAAAAAATTATGATGACAAAAATTTACTGCTATCCGTCTGGTTATTGGATAAATCAATTAACATAAGTTCATATTGTAATAAAAATTTTTATATCAGACATCTGCGGTGTTGGGTTTTTGTAATATGATAACCAAAAGTTATATACACATCTAACCTTATAAATTTATAGCTGTCCGATTGAAATATTTTTTAACATACTTGTTTGAGTGACTTTATAACGAAATAGTTATTTTTGTTACAAGTACCTAAAATGGAGTTTTTCAGGACGAATCATTGCTGTTTCCGGACGAGGCATTAGCCGAATCCGGAATAGCAGATGAGTCCTGAAAAACTTCATTTAGGTACGTGTGACAAACACTATTTTTTGTCATACGCTCCCAAAATTTAATTTTTATTTATACGCTTTTTGCAATTCTTCAGAACGCCTAAATTTGCAAATTTACCATAATTTTTGAAATCATAATGTACGACAAAGTTAGCTTAGAATTTGATAGCGTAGCAACTATTTGACAATTTTGTCATGTCATTGGAAGTTTTTGACATTTAGACATGTTCAGGAATTTTGGAATAGTCCGTAAAGGTTGCCATGACGACTTTTAGGGACTAGGCCTAAAAAGAAGCATTTTACGGACTCAAATGAGTACGTAAAATAGCTATTTTTGGGAGCGTATGACAAAAATAATGTTTTCAGACACTTTCAGTGGTGCGAAAGCAAAGAAAAGTATTTAATAAAATTTTTGACGGACCTGTCTCACAGCCGGTGATGCTGGTAGAATTTGTCGCTTGCGCACAAACGCCAGTGTCTCACCTGTTTATTTTACAGTTCGACAGGGAGATAACCATGTCCTTTGGCATTGTAGTTATTAAATACAATTTTCAATGTTTCCTGCTCAATTATGGTCAACAAAAGTTTGTCTGATTAGCAGCGGGCACAGGGTAATGTATCTGATATTAGCATTGTTGTGATGCAGAATCGTCTTTCTACCATATATATCTGATTTCAGATAAATAGCGATAAGTTTCCCCTCACCCAAAATTTTACATGTTACGCCCTCTCATAAAATGAAACGCACCGGCACATATTTCTGAAAATGATATTTTAAGTATCAACTCGCCACAATTAACGAAAGAAGATAATTTTCAGACAGACAGCAAAAAGTTTTTTTCTTTCGTCATTTTTATTTATTTTTTAAATTACCCTATGTACATGCACCACTATTTTTTTCTGATATCCAAAAAAACATATTATTTACACTATTATTTAACAGCATATCGAAAAGCAGACATTTTGCTATGAGTTCTTAGGGTCTAAATTGATAACAAATTTAAAAATTACTTAAGGGCATAAGCACCACCCAAAATGTCTGAAAATACCAGTTTTAGAATCAAAATAATATAATTACCAAAGCCACAAAGAAGTTTGCGGATAGCGATTGTCGAAAAATCTTGGTCGTGGCCTCCCATACTATTACTGAGTTGTTGTCTTTGTGAGTCGAAAAAATAAAAGTTTTAGCTTTCTCATAATTTAGAGATAATTAGTAATAAGCTTACTTTAAAGAATTATTGGCATATCTGCGCCTCTCTATCCCTCACTTGCTATTTTTACTCTATATTCTACATAACGAGTAATGACTTTATTTCTTATATTATGACAGTCTGATATGGTACTATCAATGATTCAATTTTTTTCAGTAAATTTCTTATAGTATAAATTCTATATGGTTTCAAAAGAGTAAATTTAGTAAAACTTTTGTACACAAGTGTCGGTACTTCCTAATTCTGCTATGCAATTTGCATGTGTTTTTGATTGTTTTTTTAATCGAGTGTACTATATAGCCAGCAATATCATATAAATAGTTTCATTGAAGTTTAAGTTAAAATTGCAAGGTAAATGTTCACGGAGAGCAACTGTTGCTTAGGTAGTTTCAGTTTTCGACTCAATAATCTCTAAAAAATTGACAAATATTACAGAATGTTATCATAACTGACAAATATCTAACAAAATACGAAACATTTCAACAACTATTTGAGTAGTTAATCAGATCACCAATCTAAGATATCGATTTAATTTTTTATAACAAAAAGTATATAGGTATTTATATGTAAATAACAGTTACATGTAAGTTACATGTTAATATACAAATAACAGAAGTTTCTTCTTAGTAAAAATAAATCAATACACAAGTCAAAATATTATTTGAATACCATCATAATAATAGATTTGTTTGCCAGAAGATAAAACAACAGAAAGGTTTTCTATTCTTTTATGGCACGCTTACCTACTGCTATTGCTAGACAATAATGACCTGTATACATTTAGTGAAGAACTCAAACTAAGTTGAGCCATTTTCTTGCTAATATAGCCTCGAAATATGTAGGTTTAGCACACGTCCAACAAGTCGAATGCGACAGCCTCGCGGCTCTGTCGCTGACTGAAGGCGTTTTGTGCACTGAGCGATCTTGCGACCTACTCACCTACAAACTCGATCCAACATACATTGAAAAATGAAGTATTATTGTGGCTTTCCCACAACTGAAAAGACAAGCAGAAGACGAATAAGCAAACCAGTATCAACTTGTTTTAAAAATGGGCACGACTATTAAGGCTTATTAGCCAAACACAAAGCTTATATGCAAAGGTTCAGTCTTTGGCCTGATTTGGGCTTTGGTCGCTTTCGATCTTTTACTGATCTCATGAGTAGTTTGAGTTCTTCACTATCAAGTCGCTATAGGACTTCTTTGTCCTACTGATGAGATCAGTAAAAGATCGAAAGCGACCAAAGCCCAAATCAGGCCAAAGACTGAACCTTTGCATATAAGCTTTGTGTTTGGCTAATAAGCCTTAATAGTCGTGCCCATTTTTAAAACAAGTTGATACTGGTTTGCTTATTCGTCTTCTGCTTGTCTTTTCAGTTGTGGGAAAGCCACAATAATACTTCATTTTTCAATGTATGTTGGATCGAGTTTGTAGGTGAGTAGGTCGCAAGATCGCTCATTGCACAAAACGCCTTCAGTCAGCGACAAAGCCGCGAGGCTGTCGCATT
>MU184356.1:45909-62878 GCA_016904865.1 Pissodes strobi | reverse complement strand
TTTGAAATTCTTACTTCTCTTTACCTTTAAAGCTTGAAATATAGATTGGCACGTTTCGATTATGATTTGCTCCAACGTTTGAGGACCAATAGCATACGTAAACTTCAAATCCTTTAAATCCATGCCAGAAGCTAGGTTTGTCAATATAATGGAATTGCTTTACGCATCACCAGTTTTAAATTTTTGACATAATTAGCTCCAATAATTTATTAATAGCCGCTTTATCCATTCGAAGGAAATTTTTATAATCATCTGGTTCTGTGACTAGAAGTTTTTTGTAGACCAAATAAATAATTCTAACCTATATATGCACTCTACGTATCTATTTAAAGACTGGTGCACTCTTAGGCGCTACCAAAGTAAATTATTATTCACCATTTGTTAAAAATAATTGTTATTGTATATCTTTATATTGGGGTTACGAAATACTTGCGTACTGAATAAAACTGTTCGTTATTTTATGGTTTTTATGTTAGGTGCGTACAAAGATAAGAAGGGCCGAATTCAATTTCCAGACTCAATTCAGTACATGTGGAACATTTGCATGGATCCAACCATATCTTTAGTGGATTTTTGAGTTGAGATTATGAATAAAACCCTTTACAATAGCATTGCACAAGAACTATTAGCAAACAAGCATGTGAGATATACATGTGACGTGAAAACTGCGATAAAAGATGATATGCGCTTAAGACCGCACGACAGAAGTGAAAAGTTAAAAGGCAAAAGGCGTGTCGTATCAAAGCTGGAAATTGCGAAAATTTTAAACTCAGATAGCTCGCCCTGTATAGAACACAATATCATACGATTTCTTACGCTGATTCTCGGCAAGTAATCGTTTGCTTTTTTTATATTTTTTACGGAAAAAATAAAACCTTCATTTCTTTGACTTATAAATCGATGTTTTCACAATTTCCCTTAGAAATCCATTTTCCCAACATTTTCGAAACACCTACGCCAAAAGGTCCCATCATTTTAGGCAAACTTTTTCTCCACTAAATTCCGTATCGAACTGCTGTCTTGGTTTTTTCGACCCTTCCGACCTTTTTGGGCGCCCCAAAGTGACCCCTTTTTCAAAAATATGCATGCCCAAACTCTCAATTTTTTATTTTCTCCAGTTTCAATAGTTTCGAGGACCGTCAATAGGGATGTGTTTAGCAGATATCATCAAAAATAAATTAACCCTTAAACGAAAAATCGGATCGTCAAAGACCGACGATTCTCGGCTGTCTGAAGATATTACCTGATGACTTGCCAAATCCCAAATTTACACTCGCAGCAGTTTTCCAGAAAAACTGAGTGTTTGTTGTTATATACGCAAGCGTAACGCATTACATAACGGTTGAGTTTTATTCGATATCCAGAAAAAAAGTGCTAAGCCTGCCAAAAGAAGTTTTCATTTCAAAACATACTACTTGGAACTTATAAGTTTATTTCACCCAAGTCTCACCGTAGTAAATTTTATGACTGACATGTTTACTAAAAGTCTGTGTTCAACAGGTTATAGGTATATTATTTTATCTACTATATCGCACGATGGATATTCTCGTAATATAAAATTATCTTAACATTTTCATCATGTTATCCGATAAATTTATTATGGTAAGTTTAATTTCGTTTACGTTTATATTACGATAGCTTTCCCACTCCATATATCCGACATAATTTGAACAATACGTTTAGAGCGCAGAATATTAGGTAACGTTACCACAAATCAAACGCCAAATACTATCAACATATTATATCTTTTTTATCTTTTCAAAATCAAAATAACTCAAAATGGACCAAAGGAAACAAAGGAACACGAAGGAGCATAACAAGTACTTTAATGAGAATTTATGAACTCCCTTAAAACTTCGCAAGAGTTAATTAGCACTGCAGTTGAAAAGCTGATACGTTTCATACAGCCGCTGTTCAGAACTTTGGGTTGTCACATAATGTCCTCACGCTAGGGTAATAGTTATTTTAACAAAACATTCAAGAATATTTTATAGATACATGAGTTAGCAAGAAACTTGTTACCATTTGCTTTGTATGTAAAACAATTTATTTATAAGCCATAAAGCATTTGATATGAAAAACAACTATATTAAATATTTCGTCCGGAAAAATATGGTTGACACAATTAACAGCATTAAAATGTGGGTTAATAAAACCTTACAAATTTTCAAGGAGCTGAACAAACAATGAACTAGTTTAAAATTGTATTTCCATCAATGTTCTTGCTAAAACATAGCTCCAATCAAAATAATAATTTTTTCTTCAAACGGCAGTAAATCCGTCATTACTCGACTGTGTAGGCGGCCGTGAAGTTTCGTTTTTCCTCCGCCGGAGCTTTACTTTTCACTTTTCCGCCGGCGGAGGTAAAAGTGTTGTCATAGCAACATAGATACAATACAAACAGACAACAAAATAAGCGTCAACAACTTAAGATTTATTAAACTACAATTTGTATTTATCACTCAATTTGTGACTGCATTTCTAAAAATCACTAATTTAGGAACAAATTGGTTATTATTTAATCGAACTTACTCAATAACTGCTTATCAATACGAAATTAAAACGCAATCTTAAAAAAAATATTATTGTTGACAGTGTCCACTGACAGCTTTCTGTTACATTATATTCACCGATACCGGTCTAAGCAAGGCAGTCGCGGATGCTGTGACAGTATCGCTACATTCCATTCGTGCGCGCGCACCTGCGCGTCATGTCTTCGTGATGCAACCAATCGTTTGTATGTGCCCTGTTGGTCTAGGGGTTTGCACGACTAGCCTTCACTTCGGCGATTCGAGTTCAACCCCCATCGCTGTTTTAATTTTTTTTTTAAGGTTATATTTCTAAACTGTTTTTTCTTGTTTTTGGGTATGTCTTGGGTTAGATTGGGTTAGCACCTGGTTAGTTTCCTTTCCTTGAGCCCCCGTAGCGAGCGGTAGCGAGCGGAGGGCCATTCGACAAGTGAAATATGGCATGGAATGTAGCGATACTGTCACAGCATCCGCGAGTAAGCAAGGCCACCTACGACCGTGGTCTAAGCCGGCTTGCGAACCCATTTATCTTTAATAATAATTAGATATTATTACTATTAAAAAGAGATGTTTTTGCATTAATTTGTCGACATTTGAAGAAAAAACAGCATATTTTATTTGGAGGAAAAGTTACTTTTCATGGCTTGCTCTCTATTACCAGCCTCACTCCGTTCGGCTGTTAAACACGAGCGCGCCATGAAAAGTATCACTTTTCCTCCATATAAAATAATATACTATTATTTAATTTAAGAAAATAAATGTGGCTTTCGTAGCAAAGTGCCATTAGTAATGATTTAAGTACTTTTACGGTAAATCAGCGGAAAATACCTATATTGCCTGATGCCCAACTAACACGAATATAATTCTCTGGTGTATCGATGATTCAGCTGCTACAAGTAGAAACGTCTGCTGTATCCAGAACCCAGTTATCTGCAATGACTTACTTACATTGTGTTAAAGTTCATTAAAACAAAAAATACCGTAGTCAATTCGGAAGAATGCAAAATAAAGATTTAATACTAATGCAGTTTTTATCCATATGAAGGTATGACAAAATAAAGATGAAAACAAGTATGGACTGTAAGACAACAGGCCGTAGAGAGTTTTGACACAAATAGGCCAGGAAAATTAAGATCCGTTGTGGAACAAAATACTTAAGGACGACGTCTGGAGCAATTGGTTTATTCATAGTGTTTGGTGTAAGAAGTTTTTCCTGTTTTTTCCATCCTCTAAAGGTAGGTTCCAGCTCATTCCCCAGAGAAGTTTGCACGTAAGCTTTGGTGCAAGTATGGAATTTAAAAATCGAAGCTGATTTAAAGTTTCCGCTGATTTTCCTATTTCATAAAGAGTTAGTAGAGACTCTTCTCCAATGACAGTACTTCAATCTTTATCCTCATTCGGATTTAAAAATGCGACTACCTTGGCTTGTAAGCCTTACGCATTGCTAAAAGCCTATACGTTGTCAATTTTCCTTTCTTATATATGGCCGAGGTGGCGTCAAACCCAGAAATGGCATGCTAAAATAAAAAAGATGATGTTATAGAACCTATTTTATTTGGTAGGACATTAACACTAGTTGTTTTGCTGGGTTTTGCAACATTACCAGGTCTTAACATGTAAACGTTGTCCGTTTTTTTTTACTTTAAACACTAACCATATCATTCAATCCGCATCTTCTTCGACCAATGTTACCGATTTCCTCCCTTCCAGAACTTTATTCACTAACAGAGTATCTGTATCACCATGTGCTTGAAAGACTTGAATACCGGCTGATTTTAGATCTTGGCTTAATTGTAAAATATATATTTTTTAATTTTATTTGACAAAAATTGGGCTTCATTGATGATTGTCCTCAGACAATCGGATGTCAGAACAAGCGGTTTTTCCATATCGGTGTTACTGTTCTTGCATTTTCGTTGAAGATCTTTTCATATCCATCACAAACCACGACACATTTTTATCCATAATTGTAAAGGATAAAATGTAAATAGTCCTTGCATATAACAATTTAAGCAGCTGGAAGTTGCCAAATGATTTTGATATCCTCCATCAATTACAAAAAAATATATTTCCAGGAATGGTATGTGATGGAATACATTTCTTATCAAACAGTCCAAGCAACGCAGATTTTTTAGTTCCATTATCGAATAGAGAGTTTCAGCTCATAGCAGAAACACTCCTTTAAATCTCCTTGAGAGTGATAAGTACATATAATTCTATCTAAAAGTTGAGTCTTGAATTTACTGGGAGAGACTGATTATAAATTTTTACCGTTTTATGAAGGAAAGATAAATTTTGTACTTTGCTTGATCTTTTCAGCTTCATTTGACTAAAAGCATTTAGTGATAAACTCGGCTACTTCGCGGGCTGAATCATAGTTTGGGTTAGTTTGAACTGAATCATAGTTTATTTTATCTGTGATAACTATTTCTTTCATAAGTGATATTAACTCAGTTGTATCTCTACTAAACGAATAATTAATATTCTCCAGATTACATCATTATAGTTTTCAATGCCACATGCAATATTAATTCAAACTCACCCAACTTACTATGGCGACTACTTTTTAAAAGCCTATAATAAGCACAAAGTTGACCACCAGTTCCTTAACGAACATTGGTTAAACCACTGAATAATTTTGTTTAATCTAAGACAAGATCCAGTATTGCTCCAGAGTACTAACACAGCTTATTCAGTAACCAGCTATTCATCTCTATCGAAATCGGAAAGTTGGAGTGTCGGGCACTGCGCCTCCTGACAGTGCCCTTAGCGGTTCAGTTTCACGGTCCCGTGATTTTTCAGGCCATGTAATGACACGAAGCGAACTGAATTTAAAATGAATATTCCCTTCAAAATCCACGACAAATTTACCCGAAGCTGCGGCTATTGCCCTAAAAAGACCGGAAATTTCGGATTTTTATACAATTTTGCCATATAAAATCATTTTCAAAATGATTTTAGACGATAAAACATCGTATTTTAAAGTAAAAGAATTGTCAAAAGTATTATTCAGATGCCCAGACGTTTAGAAAAATATTAACTCATGGCACTCTTCAAAATTTTCACTTGACTTTGCCAAATTAAAGGATGCCGCCGCAAGATGAGTAGCTGGTTATTGAATAAGCTGTGGTACTAATTTCCTGGGCGTCATAAGTAAACAAATACCCAGTGAACGTTGACAAATTTTGATGAAATGATCAGAGAGGTTATATTATGTTTATTCTAGCAATCTATGAAAATTTCAAAAATGTCAAACAAAAAATTAATCACTTTACTACCGACAGAAACATACACAAAGATAATTGTTGATTTTGATATTTTTTGATTTTTTTTATAATGAAGAGCGTTTAATGTTGCTGTTGCTGTTCCATGACATATGGCGTCCAAACCATCACACATTGAGTAAGTGCTGTATGTCATCATATAGGAAGCTGGCATTTTTGTTTACCAATCTGGAGTAAGAAGCACACAGAATAATGGTCTCTAAGCCCAAAAGTTTGAATACCTCGATACACTGACCTTATGGTGATTAAATCTTCAATTTTTGTTGTCGCAGACAGTAATTCGTTTAGGGCGTCCAAATCGCAAACGTCGGCATTCTTCACCATTTTCCGTACATCGTAGGCAACATCGAAAAATTGTAGCAATATGCGCCCCACGCGCTCAGCAATATTACAATTTTATACTCTACTTTGGTAAAACTAGACGTACGCATTTGCTTTATACTGACATTTAAGCTATGAGTAACGACATAACAGCCACCATGTTTTTTATGTTAATGTTAATGGGGACTTGACAAATTTTTTATTGTTTTGAAGTCTCCATCGATTGATATAATGAACAAAATATATTCGCTGAAAATTTCATCGAAATTCGTCAACGTTTACTGGGTGTTCATTTACTTGTGGTGGTCAGTATAGGTATATTCCCAGCGGCACTACGAATAGCTACACTAATTTGTAGAATTAGTCCGGATTATTTCCATCAATTCGTAAAAATAGTTCTATTGCTCATATGGCCATTGAACACAATATAGGCGAAACATTAACAATATTTCCAGATCAACTCCTTCAATACTATTGCAAGGATTATTGTCCAAACGGTGTCTTCGAAACTCAGAGTTGTTTATCTCGACGTTTGCAAGCGTTGCGTTTAATAATAGTATAGGGTATACCCGAAACACATTATAAAGCTGGGACTAGTGCAATTTAGTAAGGCAAGGTATCTTGAATAATGCACTGAAAGTCGTTATATGCCCCTCTGCTAAAAAAATAAATCGTTCGCAATATTAAATATTTTTCACACAATTTGATTGATTTCAAAAGCCAAGCAACGTATGCAAAAAGCATGAGAGCATAATTAAAAAGATAAGTTGAAATACATTTATAATATTATTCCAGAGTTGCTGCTTAAAATAATAAGGAATGTACGAAATAATCATCAACAATATGTAGCTACATTTGCAAACTATTAAAGCCGACTGTAACTTAAAAACTACATTAACGTATATTAGTACTTTTTGTTAAGTCTCAGGAATAGAGCCTACAGGGGATTTGCCTCAATAATTATGGAAATTTATGAATCTTATAAAATATTCATGCTATCATGCAACTTTGCGATTTTTTTCAATGAGGCGAATATTGTAGCGCAACTTGAAATTGGGGTAAAAGAAGTGCATCAATCAGGCTTATTTAGCCGTCTAGGCTGCAACATGAAATTCGCTCGTCCTTGCATAATGGGTAACCAAATTTTCCCACACACAAAACGGTTTTTAGTAGGTCGACATCGCCATCATCCTTCAATTTCTACATCATTAGACTTAAAGCTAATTTTCAATAAAGAGATTTTTATATGAGGAATTTAGTAAAAATGTTTCTAAACTTCTGGTAATTAATTTGTTATCATTAAATATTATATTATCAGATTGAAATATCGCCTAATCTGCTCAAAAGACTCTGTATTTTGAGGTTAATTCTAGACATGAAACACAATAACCGCACTGAAAATTGATAGGTTACAGATTAACTATATTTTTCACAAATGTATGATTTCGTATTAGCACTGTAGCGTTGTAAATGCTACGAAATCAAGAAATGTAGTTTCTTCCCTTTCACTGATAGATTTATATTGTTAATATTCCGTTTACTTTGCATTGGAACTTAACATACCTATTCTGAACTTAGAATTTATATCATAAAATATAAAACACTATTTAATATTTTGGAATATGGGAACTTACCCAACCGGTATCGTCAGGTACAGTTTCGAAGTAGTCCCTCCGTTTCGAACGTTCTCTTGACGGATGTCGAAGATATCTTTTGGCAATTGACGTGGTCTTCCTTTCCGAGCGATGAATGCGTAGGTAGCGACAAGACAATTTTTCGGAAGTCTAAATATTATCGTTGTAGTTTTGACCATCAGGTCTAGTATTAAATTTAGTTTATTAATTTAATAAGAGATAAATTGTAAAGCATTCTGCCATTAATATTTTTTCATATTATCGGCAATACCGTCTCGTAAAAGTATTTTATGTAAAGTAGGGTAACCTTTTTCAAAAGGTATGCTATATTTTTGTATTTGTATAAACTGATAAAAATGTGGAAAAAATACCATAATAAATATTTCTTTGCTTTTTATTTATTTGCTTTAAATAAAAATTACTTAGATTAAACAAAATTTCTTTAATTTAAATAATTGGGCGTGATTTTTCTTGGTGATTTCTTTGCCTTGTGATAGCAAGACATTTTTCCATATTAAACACATATATTTATTCGCTTTAAGGCTTTACAGATACGAAACCTCTCCGTTATTTAAAAGGAAGGGTTGCTTTAAATTAAAGATTCTGAATATTGGACCAAATATTATTGCTTCATCCGAGCTCGTTCAACTGCAGTTGTGCAGCCACGTCGACGCTCTACGCTCCTCGTGCTCTCAGTTTAGTTTCATTTCTGCTGCCGTCCTATAGGGAGATTTTATAGAGTGTCTCCGCCCAAGGTCGCTATTTTTTTAGTATTTGTGACGAAAAATACATTAATTATGTGGGACTTGGGTCATTTGTGCCTTCATTTCAACGTAAGTTACGTTTTTATTGTATTACTTAGCTAGGTACATAATTAATCATTTGTAATTAAGAAGCGTTCTCTCGTAATCAAAATGGCTTGAATTTTACTAGTAATTAAAAATTGTTTTCTGCTGTTACTACCTAGAAATGCAGATGAATTTTCGCGATATACGCCTACAATAGTGTATAACAGTACGCTTAGGCAGTTTGGCATACGATCTTTCGTTCTTGTACCTTCATAATATAATATGAATTGATAGTTATGTCAAAGCTCTATTTATTCAATCTGAATAAATAAATGGTTGATCCATGGAAGAACAGCTTTGAAGCAAATTGTTTTTTATTTCGATTAAATCTAATAGTATTAAAAAAATAATAATTATTTTAGTTAAATGGATAAGATATACTTTTAAACAATGTAGAAGGCTACTCAAATAGCATCATGAACAACAGTCACAATAATTGTTTTTTTTACATTATTTTTTGTTTTAGTTATTGTTGTTTTATTTTTAGATCAAAATATTGATGGCATCGAAGTTTTATGTAGCCTGATGGAAATCGATTTAATATCGTTACTAACAATAGAATCGGTGAAAATCTTGTGCCATTTCCGTTCAATGCTCATTATACTGGATCTGGAGAGGTAGTTGTATGTCCTATTAATTTAATTAAGTAAAATATTATTGCCTTTCACTATTTTTATATGATAAAATTTTTATGGACTATAGCATTTTAGTATTTTTTTTATAAAAACTAGTGAGTTACCGTTAAAATAAATAAGTAGTACAAGTTATCCCATAATATGTTTATGTTCCTATCTAGTATTTAGAAAAAAGATGTTTTCAGCTTATAATAATAGTTTTTTTTTATAAAAATGAAAAACTTTCAAAACCAGCGATAAGCAGAGACAAAATAAATTGATTATATTTTTTATTTATATTTTGGGAATACTCGTTTTGTTCTTTGCTTTTAATACCTTTGAATAAAGATGTTTCTTGGATATCCTTTTAAAACTTTAATTTTATTTACTGTGGACAACTCTTCCTGTCATGAATTTGGTAATTAAAAGTTAAGTGTCCTGACATACCATTTACAAATCAGCGGGTTAGATAAGATTCGGATTTTGGATTCTTTAGAAATTAAAAGGAAACTAAGACATATAGTTTACTTCAGCTAAAACGTGAAACCTAAATACGTCTTTAAAATAATAAGAGTGTTTTTATTTTTTTAAAGCTAACTGAATGCCAATAAATGGTCCTTTTAGAAAGATGAACACATATTTGCCAAAATTTGTCTTTTTTATTTAAGTGATCACCAACACAAACAGTAAACATTGAACAGCCTTGAGCAAATAAAAATGATTTGTTTCAAATAAGAGAAATTATTTCGTACAAATGCCCAAAACTTTGGTTTAAATAACCGACCTATATAAATTAAAACACAAAGTTTTTGAAACAAATATACCTCAGATTTCAATCAAAACACAAAGGTTTTAGAACATATATATGTATGTTATATTTGTTGCAAAAGCTTTGTGTTTTAATTTGATTAGGCCGGGTTTCTAGACCAATGTTTTGGGTATTTGTACGAAATAATTTCTCGTATTTGAATCAAATTAATTGTATTTGTTTTAAAGTTATTTTTGTTTGATATGAACAACGATTTTAATATCATATTATTTGTTCGCAATAAATATTTATTTCGAACAAAGAAAACCTTAAAAATAAATCAAATAAATATTATTTTTTATTCAAACAAATATTTGTTTGGCCATTAGCAAACAAATATTTGCTTGAATAAACTCCATATTTATTTGGATCAAGTAATTTTTTTTTCAGTGTATTAGCTAGTTAAAATTAATAATCATTTAACTAGGGTTCTTCCTCGGCCTGGTTTTTCGCTAGCCAAGAGAGTTTCTCCAGGCCCATTCCTGCCAGTTTGAGACTCTTTTGTTGAAGTGACGCTGAGCCACATAGCGTGACATGCAGCTTGACAAGAAGTAGTAAAGCTCTAATTGGGGCCAGCCAAGTAGGGTATGAGTTACCATTGCCAGTGAACTCCACTGTGTGACCATGTGAAAATCTGAATATTGCTCACACATCTGGGGTGACGCACCAAAGCATACTCTAAAGCTGCTGGATTCCATTCAGAAGAGAGCTGTGCGTGTGGTCGGTGACCCGAAGTTGACACGGAATCTGGATAGTCTGGAGCACCGCAGACATGTGGCCGAGATGTCCCTGTTTTACAGATACTTCGACTGCAGATGTTCGCAGGAGTTGGCCCGCCTTATCCCGCCCCTGGCAACGCCTGTCAGACGGTCATGACAGACGGCAAGAGGTCACCAGCTCGTCGGATAACTGGAAACACCTAGAACATCGCTTTACAAGAACTCCTTTGTCTGGCGCACTGCATCACTGGGGAACTCACTCCCAGGACATATTCTGTTTCCCCTTAATTACAACCTACAACAATTCAAGAACCGTGTCAAGTGTGTGTGCCACTGCCATAAAAAAATTGGACATACATAATTATACCTTTTTTAACACATTGTATGTACCTTTTTACAGTCCGTGAAGATTTAGAAAAAAGCGTGAAAACTTCTCATGTACTCAATTTTTTTTAAATAACTATTAAATGGCTCAGATGCTTTGCAGTACGGTAGCTTCGGCATTTGTTCAAAATAGGAATTAATTTAAAAAAATTGTATGAAATAAGTGGATTTAACTACAAAACACTTGTATTAATTTTAAAATAATTAAGTATTCATAGTTACAAAATTATTTAACACAATATTGTATAATTAATTGTGTGATACCGAGACCGAGACTTTCCGAGCCTAATCACGGTCTTGGGGTGTACCAGATATCTTATTAGTATGAGTATTTTTACTGCTGTAATTATTATTTAATAAAATTTAAATATAAACTACACATAATGTTTTAATTTATACACATTCATCGGCACAAGTATAACTTTTTGTTTAAATTATGTCGGTTCACTTCATAAACAACTCCATCGGATATGCGATTTTACACTGTCTTTCCTTTCTTATTAAAGCACCATTTTAACTTGCACAATGACATCACATAAAACTATGACGCGAAAACTACTTAAAGTTTGCAGAAGTGTATCAGCGAAGCTATTAACTTCTACTCTGCGATGCAAATTAATATTGACAAAAGTATTATAAGACTTTATAAATTCTTATTAATGCGTTTATTTTGTCTCTCTTCTGCGCCTTTCTCGCGTATAAGTATTTTAAAAGGAATTATAACACCTTAACTTGGAAGTTGAAAGTATCTTAAAGATTTTTATTATTGTTGGTTGGATGGTTGAAGTTATTCACGAGGTAGCTCGAGTAGCTTGACAAAGAATGGGTCGATTGTACAAAATGGTGGCATTTAACTTACCGGGATTTTATCTTTGGTAATATGTTAACAAAATTTGTGCTTGGCTGGAACTTGCAGCAATATTTTAGGATGACGCATTGGACTAAAGTAAAACCTCTGAAAGACCTACCAATAATCAATGAACATTCTGTATATTGTTAATATATATTTTATTACCATTCTACGTTCCATTAGGGAGAGATGATCCAGGATCAGAACATGGTGTTGTAAATTGTTCCCACCTCAGCCACGAGCTCACTCCGTTATTATGAGAGATCCACCCCTCTCTACCTTCACCCACCCATTCGCATAAGCAACGACCTGCATAAATATAGAAAGAACGTTCTTCTCATCAACCCCATCTTCCTAGTTCGTGTCTATTGCAACTTCCCTACCTATTCCCAAATATAAACTAAAAGCTCGAACACAAAACGCTGCGGGCAGATATAGTAGTTACCTGTCTTACCTTTTTCCGAACCCATATTGACCAAAAAAAGGCCTGGTCCCTTCGTACTCCTTACCGACTCTCTCAGCTCCTATAGTGCCCTCAAATCAGACCTCCCTACTCTCTGGTTGTTATCATCGGAAGCCTACTCTCCAGGAGCTCGGACAGCACTATTGGTCTCACCCTCATATGGGTTCCGGAAACCAAAAAGCTGATAGGCTTGCTCAATCAGTTACATAAAAAGGGTTTTCAAATATACGACATCACTTCCGCATCTAATCCCCCTCCGTTTAATTAAGGTCTCTTTAGAAACCTTTCTTAAAGCTTAAAAATTGTGGGAGGTCAAAAGATACTTCCCCGATCCTCTTGAAATCTGCTCCGCTTGGCATCAGGTGGGCATATGTGTCTAATGCACTCCCACCTATTAAAAACGGAGAATCTCCAGAATTGTAACAGTTCTGCTTTGCCAATTTTAAAATTTCATTTATATATTTCTCAATGTAAAATTACCTATATTTTAAGCATAGATTAGCTATATATTCGTATTAGCTTTTAGAATCCATTGTGATTATCTATTTTAGTTGCTAAAGCGATGTATGTATCTTATTATTAAAATAACTTGGCTTGATTTGCATTATATTATCGTAAACAGCCAGCGAGTCGATTTACATTTCTAAAGAATTCTGTTAGCCTGCAAATACGCTGCATTTGACTTATTGAACCATAATTTAATTTCAGTTTGAATATTCTATTACCTTTTGAGAACCATAGGTTGATGTTCCGGCGATCGTTTACGGACCTCTGCTTTAAATATATTTCTCGTTCGGTACACTTTTTTTGTAAGGTTTATGCCAAATAATAGGAATGGGCTACGTATCGCGCGTTTTTCATTCTCGATTTAGATTTTTGAAGCTTTATTATTTCTGTTAGAGCATTTCCTAGCCTTTCTGGAAGAATGTAATTTTGGCTCACTATTCGTGGCTTCCGCCGTCATTTATCATCATAATAGGCGAGAATTGGGGCGTCTATTTTCTTAGAGTTATTCCTTGTATCGAGTCACTCGCCAAGTTTTCAGCCCATTACTACTTGTGTCGCAGTCAGTATTGGGCAAATTGACGGAAGACCGAACGTTGGAGAGGTCTCTTTGCTAAGTTTGCTCGCCTGGGAAACGTTTGCCAGTATAGCTAGAAACTGCACGTTTTGCGTATTGTGAAATAATACAACCCTTTTGAGGGGATTTATCGTGCGTTTCTGTTTGTGTTTTGACACGACCGATTATTCGGGCTCTACATGCTGTACTAGGTAAGCATTTTCTCTGGATTCCTTTTTCTGTGGCCTATGAAGCACTTGACCGCCATGTTGCTAAATTTTTTTTTGTTTTCATTATTTATAGCGGCTTCCACGTTCGTCCCATAAGACCGAGACCGTCGAATCTCCTCTAATACACCCTCAAGTCCGAGTGAGGTAAATATCGCTACCATTTTTGCATAAACTAATGAAATTGATTGCTTATCTACCTTTTATTTTTTTGTGCACATAACGCCATTTGCTTTTCCCATGTGTTATCTTATCTACTCCATTTTATCTGATCCGAATTTTTATTTTAATGCAACTTTGATTTTGATCATATGGGGAAGTTTATATATTCTTTTAGGGGTGATTCATATCTATCTTTTTATATTCAAGTTACCTGAACCTTAATATCTCTATTATTTGCTTTATTGCACTGCAAGTCCATGGTTTTTTTTTGTCTGGGAAAATTTGTTTTATAAAGAAGATGTATTTATGCAAAGAGGGAGGGGGTCTATGATTTTTTTATTAATGTAAGGGGGTCTATGATTTTTATTAAAGTAAGGGGCTTTATTTAATGCGTACTGGATTATTTCAGGGTTCTTTCTGCTGGGCCAGTAGTTTACTTGGTGAACCAATTTCTTCTGCTGGGTCAGAACTTCTTCTGCTAGATCAGAACTTCTTTTGCTGGGTCAGAACTTCTTCTGCTGGGCCAGGTTTACTTGATGAACCAATTTCTTCTGCTGGGCCAGAACTTCTGTTAAAGAACTGCTGTGGTTCCCACACTAGAGGCCATCGACAGAGTTCGACGACGGGATTTGGGTATATGTTTTATGTTTCATTGTGTCTTATGTTTAATCTTCGCTTAGTTTTATTGATATAAATCACACATTGAATTGAGGTAGCTCATTGATTTTAATTAATTTAATTTACATTTATTCACTGGTTTATCGGACCAGTTAATCAAATTGCTTTGATTTGTTTTCTCATTTTAAAAGATAAGTGCTGGCTGGATAACTTCATTCTTTTCATTAATTTTTCATTTCATTAATTAGTCGGCAGATATAACTGCTCTGAATTTTATCTTTTTATCATATGAATCAAGCTAACCATATTTTTAATCTGATCTGGTGCTTTTATTAACTTCTCAAGTTTTTTTGTTCTAAACATTGTGTCCGCTCATTGCGGCATATTATCACCATCAGTGCAGCTATTAGCGCACGCATACCTAGTTGTAAGAAGCTTAGTCTGCGCCAAGTGATCACTTTGATAAGTTGTTTAGTGCATTTAGTGATAAGGCATATAAATGAAATTCTAAAATTGGCAAAATCGAACTGTTACAGAATTAATAAATATGTTATGCAATTTCTAAAAAATATTAAAATAGGATTGTAAAAAAATAATTATTAAGTAATACCTATGATTGACTCGAAGGTCGAAACTTGCATTAGCGTAAGTTGATGAGAAAATAAATATATAATGAATGAAAAATTCAGTAAGATGGTCATTACTTTCCATTACATGCATGAATAATGTTTAATCGACTTTTAAAAATTAAAAGTAAGTAACTGAAAATTGATTGAATGACTAACCAAAACTAAGTAATGGTACCAAAACGGGCCAAAACGTATCGAAATAGATTAAAAATAAAGAAGTAAGTTAAAGCTAATTCAAATTGACCTTATTTTGGTGACTAACCAAAAACACTAAAGTTAGTTAAAACGTACCGGAACCTGTTCAAATAACTAAAATAAATTAAAACTAAGTGAAATTATCCGAAAGTTGAGTGAACGACTAACCAAAACTAACCAAAAGCACCAGAATAGGCTAATATATATCAAAACAGATTAAAAATATTAATTTAAGTTGAAACGAACTTAAATTAACCGGATTTTGTCGACTGACTAAAATTAACCAAAAATATTTACATTGATTATAACGTATCGGAACCGGTTAAAATTACTAAAATAATTTAAAACTAACTAAAGCTAACCGAAAGCTGATTGACTGACTAATCAAAACTTATCACAAGTAACCAAATCCTATCGGAATAGATGGCAAAAATTGCAAAAATTAAAGTAAGTTAAAACTAATCAAAACCAACCGAATTTTTGCGACTAACCAGAACCAACCAAAAAGATTTAATTTGATTATAACTTATCGCAGTCGGTTCAAATGACTAAAATAAATTGGAACTAACTGAAACTAACGGAAAGTTGATTGAACGACTAACCAAAAGTAACTAAAAGTAACCAAAACGAGCTAAAGCGAATCGGCATAGGTTAAAATATTACAGTAACGTTTTATAAAAGTGAAGGGTAATTTTTTAGGACTTCATATCTGCACCTTTTTTTATTTTTGTTATAATTATGAAAATGCTAAAAATTATTGTTAAAAATGCATTTTTTAATTATGTATATTATAAACACTCGTGTTTGTATTTTTACTTTTTTAAACTGCTTTTGGAAACCATTTGAATTTCAACACAAATCACATTTTTGTGTTTTATTCATCATTTTCAATGTCTCCACTGTTGCATCTTTGTGAAGGACTGTGCATTTTTTGTATCAAATTGTCTACTTTTAAGTCTTCAAAACGGCTATTCCAGAGACATTTACTAAGTAGATATACATTTTTCTTAGACTGGCAATTGTACATGGATATTTAAGAAAACTACTGATACACTAAGGCACACAAAGCTATATGGTTTTAAAGAAACACTAAGCATATTATAGGTGGCACTCTCTGAATTCGTTTGAATATCAGATGAGAATTTCAAATTTAAAACAAAAAATTGAAAAATTATTATTATTACTTCCACACCTTGTCTCGTGGTTACTATTAACTCTCAGGCTGAGACTACATGGTTAAACTATAAAACTTTACATAAGGAGCATCTCTAAATTATGAGACACCCTGTATATTTACAAGTTAGCCAAGGGATTCGTTTAAGGTCTTTGAGTCTAGTAACCTTATAAGCTATGTAGCATACGTGTAACAAAATATCACAATTTACTCACACACGTTCATATTATTATGTATACATACACGCACATACCTAAAACCTATTTTACTGTTGTCATTTTAGATGACATTTTTCAATACAAAAAGAGAGTCCTAAAAGGAACTAACATTTGTGCTTCAGTACTAAGCGCTGAATCTAATAATATTTAAACTGAAAACAGATTATAGTATATTATTTTATATTTCATTTCGGTATTATGCGCCTCATAATTCCTAGGATACTATATATATA
>MU184356.1:27969-40909 GCA_016904865.1 Pissodes strobi | reverse complement strand
GCCATGAAAAGTATCACTTTTCCTCCATATAAAATAATATACTATTTCACTTGCCTATTTGTAAATAAATGTTATGTTTTTCTGATTTCTTGGGTTTTATTAAAAGAAATTATCTAATTTATATGGTTAGCGCTCTCTTTCATCTATTAATTTTGGTTGTCTATGATGATAATACATGGTTGATAATGTATCCCTTGGCGCCTTTTGCAATTCGAATGCCAAAGATCAGGCCTAATCCACTAAGGCGGAAGACTACACTTTATGTAGCTTTTAAAGGAAAACTGTTGGTGCTAGAGTCGCAAAATGTAGAATTTTGACATTATTTACACTTGTGATTTTATTTCTCAAACTACCAATTTTTTAATACAACTTTATAAAAATTCAAAATGCTCCTTTTAATTTTAGACATATACCAAACGTAAGATCGATAACTCTTACCTTTTAGGCTCTACATCTAAACTCGTTTTGTTACGACTTTGCAAAGGTCGGCATCATATTCCCAACCAACGTCATCATATTCCCTAAGTCACTAACCCAAACTAACCCATATTCACTTTACAATCAAAAATGTTGCAAATATGTTATAAAATATACGCAATCATTTTCTTTAAATATAAATTATACTAAATAAAGTACCACGAACTAAATTCATTCAAACATTGAAAATTATTCTCACATTGCAGTACGTATTTTTTAAATCAAAAAAGGGGGGGATTGTTTGGAAGGTGAGGCTTTTTAATGTTCCCCAGAAAATCACAGCGAAGGAATATGATTCTTATATTATGTTTTGTCGTCCTTAAAATCCGCTTAATTAATATATTCCTTTCCTACATAGGTTCGTATTGCTTCGCCGGGAATTTTTGAAGGGCGCAGAAGTCCGTAGCATCCAACCCATCCGATTGGCCCCCTTTTTATTTTTTTTTTACTTTTAGCTTTAATTTGAGACTTGTATAAAAAAGACGGAAGTATGAAAATTAATGGTGCAAATTTTTATTACGAAACTCTAAAAGATAATGTGCAAATTTCCCATCACTGTTATCTTTTTTGAATCCGTGTGCTTGGTGTGATCTTGCTAGCTATTGCAAAATAATTCCTTGCTAGGGATCTACGTCTCGTCAATGAAAACTTGAGTAAAATCTTCTAAACCTATATTTTTTATTTTTAATGTCCCTTCAAAATTTGATTTTTTATGTACAATGCCTAGTACTGCCATTAAGTATTTTCAGTTGTTTGATTTGTTCCGCTTAAAACATATATCCATCTCCATAGGGAGTCGATTAATGATTCAAAATATTTATTTTGTTCTTAGAACTTTTGCCTTATTGACGCCAATGTCACTTTTCTTTTATGGCGGACAATGAATAAATTGTGTCACGAATAAATGTTTTTAAATAGCTTGTAATATTGGTTTTGACTCTCTTTTGCTTTGAACACATATTAGACATACCGGGTGGTGTATTTAGGAAGCCCCCGCGTTACAGAACCCGAGCTAAATAACGCCGCCTGATTGGCTAACGCCAACCTCGCCCGTCAACGCTATTTACGTTTTTTCACTTCACGCACTTGTATGACATTTTTCGAGAAAAGTTGAATTGTAAAAGCCTGGCTCAGATGGTAAGGTTCGCGTGTTAAGAAGGCAAAGTGATGGGTTCGACGCACGCCCGGCCCTTGCAAGACTTTTTTACTTTTTGATTAGTTAGTTTTTTGGCATGCCTTGGGTTAGTTTGGGTTAGTTTTGTGCCCCGCAACGAGCGGTGGGCATTCCATAAATTCAAATAATGCGTGAAGTGAAAAAACGTAAACAACATTGTCGGGCGGGGTTAGGCTAACACACGTGCTTATCTAGCCAATCGGGCGGCGATATTTAGCTAGAAGCTAAGAATGACACTCGGCTATATCTCGAGAAGTAAATGGCGTAGAGACCTACGGTAAAAAAATTGTATAAGTAAAGCGGCCAAGAGAAAATGTTAAAAATTATTTTTTAGTTTCCAAAATGGCAGCCAGGAGGCGTAATAGCCATCTTAAATTTTAAAACCCGTATTTTGTATATTTTCCAAAATTGAAAATAGTACAAACCATTGCCATTTCAAAACCGAGATAATTTCGATTCTTTTTTGTTTTGCACTTACTGCTTTATCCCTTAAAGGAAAGTGGTGGGGGGCGTTCGAACATTTTTCGAGATAAAGGTCGATAACTTCCAAATGGCTTAACGGATCTTAATAACCTTGGGGTCGTTGCAAAAGGCTTTGCTTAGGCTATCAACCGTGCCTTGAGTGGGGTGATTGCGATTTCTTACCTATTCGTTAGAGGGCGTTTTCTGACATAACCGCAAATAAGTCATATTTTATCAAAAAATTGAAAAGCAACGATACCACTTTTTTTTAAAACAAAAGACATCCAAATAAGAGCCTAATACGTCAGTGAAAACCGCATCTCGATACCTCGTACCTCACCTAAAATATAAATAGGATTTTGACATATTTTTTCGGAAGGCCCGTTGTTCCTAATTATCCATATTTTCGAACAATATATAATAATTTTCTGCTTGAATATCGACATTATATTTAAAATCTCAATAATAATAATTATTCAATCAATATGAGTGAATATTGCCCCTCTGTCCACACAAAATTTGAAGTTCTTTAAAGAAACCAAGTAGGTTAGCGACAACAGTTACATTATCGTTGCATTGAAAATAAGCACGAAACATATCAAACACTTCTACGGGTGGAAAGTTCATGTTTTTTACAAATAAGGCCACCAAAATATCACATACCGGGTGGCCAACTAAGAATGGCCGGCTTTATCTCAAAAAATAGTTATAATAGAGCATTTTGATTCCCTAGAGGGTGTAACAGTCATAACCAACTGTAAAATTAAGATTTTCTTCGTATTTTGACTGATTAACATGTATCCAAAATATCTGCACTTTAATTCTTACACATCCTCTGATACTTTTTGTTTGCAGAACGAAAACTAATTTTTGATATTATTGATAACGTTATTTGATTATTGCAAAATTGTTAATTTTTAAATAAAATATTTGTTAAATACTAATATTTTTGCCAATGGTCAAGCCTACTTGGGTTAGTAATAGAATACCGTCGGCAGATTGTGACATTCCGTTTTGGTCGCTAACTAGAAGCGAATTTTTAGTACGCTCCTGGTACTATTTCGGGTTTCATTTCAGCTCGGCATTTAGATCCGAGATTTAATACAACCTCATATCTATCTGGCGCCTTCGTCATAATATCTGTCGTTTCATGCTTTGTTGGTTGCGTGATGCGAGAATTCTGCGTTCCCATTTTTCAGGCGCGAGACGACCCCTTTGTTCTCCGCCTGGTACGGGTCTTTTTGCTAGCCAAGCTTTCCGGTTGTTTGGTCGGTTTATTTAAAAATCTGGTTTAATCCCAGATACCTTAGTTGGATTTTGTCGGCCAACAACGTAGAAATTTCCACATCGACCATTTCGATTCGCTATCGTTAGTTGTAGTGCCGTAGATGCAGAAATAACTCGTTGGGCGAGCTTTTTGGAATTGGCTTTGTCTAGTGTCGGCCGCCATTGTGGTACTTGGATCTGTATCGCGTAGTGTGTCCTCATTTTAAGAGGTTAGTTTTCTTTATTAATTGCAGATGTTCTGCGCTCTCGTGTCGTTATGATTTGCATGGTATTATTATTTCTCTTTTCATTCATTTCGGGTCCGATTTAATGGCTAGCTTAATTAATCGGCGTAAAGTCAATTTGATTAGCGATTAATGAAGGCTTATAGGTTTTGTATTGGGATGGCTTAATCATTTGTATTTACTCGCGGAGCTTCGCGTTTGATTCAGTTAATTGGTATCTTTCATTTCGGTCTGGTTTTATTAGCTTAATTGATCGGCATGATGTCAAGTTAATTAGATTACTAAAACTGAGTTTTATCCACAATACCGCAACAGAATATTTGCACTCAAGAGCGCAAATATTCTGTTTCGGTATTGTGTACAAAACTCTGTTTTAGTGCATGTTGCCGAAGGTTCCAAACCCCAACGTAGTTAATTAGATTAATTAACGCTTTTGGTCTTTATATTTAAATGGATTAGTCATTCTGTGGTTCTTGCGATTAGTCTAATCAATCGTGTTTATTTTATTTCCGATGAAATGTAATGTAGATTTTCGATAATTTAGTTGTTGTTGATTTGCTGCTTTATTAAAGGCATCTATTGTTTAAAGCCATAGGTTGTTACTAATAACGAATTTATTTATTACCTTTATTATTAGTTAGAATTGATGCAATGGGGAATTATTGTTTTTATCTTTAATTTTAATAATTAATCTTGCAATTAACTTCTAGTGATTTATGTGGGTAGTTTATTTCAACTATTAATTAGATACTAAACCGGTAATTTCGGTTGTTAATGGTTAGGTTATGCAGTTTTGTTTATTATTAGTTTCCGATGCGAAGGGACGCAATCAGATCGCGTTTTTGAGTGAAGATTACATTTCTTCACCTATTTTCGTTCGTTGTTGTTTACCTTATTGAACTTTATTCTCGATTTATTAAAATAAAGGTATAGGCACGCTATATTTTATATATTAATATTGGAAAGTCGTTCGGACTATCTATTTGCCAAATTCGTTTAGTGCGATGTTTTTATTCACGTAATTTTACTGCTTTTGGTACATTATGTGGACCGTGCTTGAACTTTTGTCTTGAATTATTAAAATTCAGGAAGGGTTATGCTTTTTATTTGATAATAATATTGGAAGCTCACTCGTACCATTTATTTGTCAAATTTGTTTAGTATGATTTTGCATTAAAGTTTATTTTAGGGCTTTTTGTTCATTATATAGATCATACTTAAACTCTTTTATCAATCTGTATCAGACTAGGAACAATCTATTTAATTACATTCATTTACTTTTTTTTCTACTATTGCTGTCATTTATTGCATTCAACGATTATGTACGTTTATTTTGCTGTACCAAACTCGTTCCAAATTCTTGGACTGCTTATTTCCTCTTTCTAAAGGACTGTAATGTTATTTTTAACTGATGATGTCGTCTTCCCTTGGGCGAACTAAACCTTTTTGTTTTCTGCATAACTAATATAAAGTTATAGTTGTAATATTTCGATTGCTCTAATATATTATTACGGTGGTGCTCTGTTTCTCATTTATTCTTTGTTTTTTTTTATTTTTGGTTCATTTTGGAAATCTGATTTTTTAAGGAGAGTATATAATAGCAATCGATTCACATATTATTGTGATTCGTTACTAGGGAATGTTTCCATTCCTAGGGTCCTCCCACCAGGCGGGAACTTGGTAGTCCACCCACCTGGCTAATATGCTATAGTTTTGGCTTAGCGGAACTTTGTAGACCACTTACCAGGTGTAATTGGACAGTCCATTTGACCAGCTAGACGTGTTGGACGTCAGCGTCGGAGGGTCGTTCACCCAGCTTGGTTCCGAAACAAGCCGTCCGTGTTCACCTGACGACGAAACTTCAGTGAAAGCTAAGTGTTTAATATATTTATTTTTAAATGACTGTTTCGAAATAACTATCTCTTTTAAGTTAGCACCTTTACCCTTGTGAGAACTTGCTCCCATCTTATCTTCGCGGTTTACGTGATCACGATCCCACGCGGTAGACAAAACTCAATTTAAGTTTTTTTCCCTCTGGAGCACTTGACTAGTGCTGATTCATTAATTCCATTATTAAACCTTATCAACAAAGAGTTTCGGTCAACCACTGATAAACAATTTTATTTAGTAGTTATTTCATTATTAGTTGATTACTTTTGAACTGCCTACAATTGATGGTGTCGTATCTTAATTTATAGATAAATATTTTCGGATCACTAATTGCAATTTACAGCTTTTATTATTCTTATTCTGGGCTATTGTTGCCTATTTGCTCTTTTCCAATAAAGAGATGGTATTGTAACTGCCGCGTGTTTTATTTGGCTCAACAATTTTACTTATCGAAACTTAGCAGCTTTACTAGTTTTGGTGGTGACATTCTTTTTTGTGATTCTTACCGGCAAGGTTTACCTTGGGGAGCGTAGGTCTTGTAGCACGTTCCACGAATATCATGGGGATCTCCAGTTTGGTCCGTAACGAACTCGGTGGCGCCCAATGAACCTTTCTCCGATTAATTGAGCAGCGGGCAAATTGCGCGCTCAATTTACAGCTTGCTACAAGGCCTTGCGTTCCGACCTGCCGGGTAATTATTTTTGCAGTGGATAATTGGTCGAATTCGGTAAGTTTACACTAATACTACTAATCTCGGTGGAACTCATCATAGCTCCATCTTTTATCTTTAAAAAAAATATATTTTTGTTACACAGAAAGCGCGTCGCAATATATCATAAAGTCCGAGTGCACTCAATGATTAAAGTTCTAATTTCTTAAAGACCAAGCGGTTTATCGTTGCCATCCCTAATTATCATTCCATTGAAAATAATCACGAAACATATCAAACACTTGTACATTTGTAAATCTCACCTATTTTATTTTAAAGGCCTAAAAATATCTCATACACTATAAATAGCTGAAATCTTATTATGATTGACCTTTAGGCATCGCCATTATGATTTTTGCGATTTAGCTTTCTAAAGCATAATTGCTTTCTTTAATAAGTTCGAATTTTGTGTTGACAATCAATATTCATATTGAATGAACATTAATAATTATTATTGGGATTTTAAATATTATGTTGGTAATTTAGCAGTAAAATAATATATCTTTTGGTCAAATAACGATAATTTGGATTTAATAGCAATGGGTCTACCGAAGCATTATCCTAAAATCGAAGTTTTTATTAATTTTGATACCTTTTTCTTATATTTCGGGTTTGGTAAGAGATATCGACATGCGGTTTTCACTGATATATTAGGCTCTCATTTGGCTGTCTTTTGGTTTAAAAAAGTAGCATCGTTGCGTCTAAATTTTTTGAGAGAATTTAACTTACATGCGGTTACGTCAGAAAACGCCCTCTAACGGCTAGGTAAGAAACCGCCATCACCACACTCAAAGCACGGTGATAGCCTGGGATAAGCCCTTTTCAACGACTTTAGGCTTAATAAGATACGTTGAGCCATTCTGAAGTTATTGAAATTTCTGAAATTGTTCGAACACCCTCCAACCACTGTTCTTTAAGAGATAGAGCAAAATGTGTTTAACAAAAAAGAATCGAATTTATCTCGGCTCTAAAATAGCAATGCATTCCACTATCTTGAATTTAAGAAAATTTTGCAAAAAGCTGGTTTTAAAAACCACCTGACGGCCATTTGGAAAACTTGAAATAATTTCCAACATTTCCTCTTGGCCGCTTTCCCATAATTTTATTTACCGTAAGTCTTTACGACAATTACTTTCCGAGATATAGCCGAGTGTCTTTCTTAGTTGACTACTCAGTATAAAGTTCGTCTAAATTTATCCCATTCTTCTTAATATACTGCTGCTCGTTGTACTACAGTCTCAACAATTAGAGTTGACTCCGTTTCGGACTTGTTGCTTTTTCATTTAAAAGAAGCTAATATATTAATTGTTGTTAGCTGCGTTTGTTCATTACACCTATCATATCTTTTGAGCAGACAACACTTAAAAAAAAACTGTTGTTCCTGTTGTTTGAAATGTATAACACAAAGATAAACAAAAAACATGTAATTATAAATCGGTATAATTACGACATTACATCCTGGTTCATCAGAATAATTGTCCAGAACTTTGCCTGATTTTTCCTTAAATGTCAAACCTGTAACATGAGTCAATACAAAAAAGTCACGGACGCTTTATTGTATCAATATTGACTCATATTATACCTACTAACTTACTTAACTTTCTTCAAACTCTGAAATACACACGCACGTCGCGATGGCGATGACGCATGACGGTCAGAATTTTCACGCTAGATGACATCTAAAACGTATACACGTCGAACTTGGAACAGAGCCATGAAAAATTCATGAAGACGCGGGTAATGCCTAGGGACTCTTGTAGCCTCATTTATAGTCTTTAGAAACTTGAAATCTCTGTCAAAATGCTGAAAAGTTGCGTTAAAGTTTCCGGACTCCGAATAATGATGTCGCAAAGTTTCTTAGTTTCCTTTATAATAGGTGGTTTTAAATGTCATTGATGTTTTGAGATACCACATGAAATATTGTTTTTAATTGGAGCCATCAATTTGTTTTGCGATTTAAGCTAGGACCAGTTTTTATGTCTTACATTATCTTAATCAAGCAGCATTACTTAATACTATTAAAGCGATGTTAACTAGGATACCTACATTTTAACCAAAATATAAGTGGATGTTTAAATATTGCTTATTGAACTTGTTACAACTTCGTTATCACTTTATATTTATTTTTTATGAGGCACATTATTTAGTTAACTGATTGTTCTCCTTCCCTTGGAAACCGTATCTGTTCCCATTTCTTTAAGAACCGCTGGACAGGCAAATAATTTTCTCCCATACAAAATACTATCTAAAGCCACATAGGTGTATGACGTTTAATCATTCTGGATCTGATAATTAAGAACCATACAGGCGTCTAGGTGTAATGGTCAAACTAATGTCAGGGGTCAAACTTTATGGTCTAAATGGTCTAGAGTTTTAGTTTGTACGGTGTCGTAAGAGGCCATATTTATCGGGCGATTCGTGGTAGAGTATTAGTCGTCAGCACGGTTCTCGTCAGCGCCGATTTATCCATTAGACAAGTAAGGCGTTTTTTTTAAATAAAAGTACTTTTCGAATATCCGAAAATATAAAAAATATAAAAAATAAATATGAATCAGGCCTGACACTGACCGGGCTGATTTATTTACCAAACGACCGCGTGTTAGGCGAACGCAGCCATCAGTACAGTAAAAGCTTATACAATTTTACTTGACTTTACAGCTCTGCAATACCACTAGTCATAGGTTTTTCGGTGATTCTTCGAAGCGGAAATGGAGCGGACGACAGACGTGAGCAATAGTTATTATTATTTAAACTCATTCGTGCTTCTGCGTGTAAGATTGTAACATGATTTGTTACTATATACCATATGCGAGGTTCACTTAGCGGCTTTAATTTTATATAAAGTCGTGGGTCGAAGAGTTGGCAATTAGGCGAAGGCGCCACTAATTTTTTAACTAAGAATATTTCAATGATATTTGCATATTGGGTAATAAAATTTAGATACATAACCTAGATAAGAATATCGTGAAATTTAGAGACAAAGGGTATTAATGAGAGGTACTTTTGACACTAACTTGACAAAATAGCCATCAGGATTCCAATTAAACTATTTATTCAAATCTTAAATGCTTTCATCAACTCTAAAAACAATTAATAAGTAGATTTTATGGTATCGCCCATAAATTAATAAAAATATATTTATATCGTCTATATTATCAGACTAGTAAATCAAATTAAACTAAGATTTTAAATTTTAATCTACGTCCTATATCCTTATGATTACCTAATTCCTGTTTGGAAATAATTTTAACTACGCCTTGAATTCTTAGGGTTTCGACTAATCGGAGTTAGTCAGAAGGTACCAAAAATAAACAGTATTTACTAAACAAAAACTAACCTTAATTAATCCCATGACAGCGATAATACTATTATACTAATAAATAGTTACTAAAGATATATTAAATGAATGACTTAACTTATGATGCAAATTTATTTACTAGCCGTTAAGTAGCTACAGGTAAACACAGTGAGCTCAGGTCGATACCGGTATTAAGGCGTAAAATTAATGTTGCAAATTGCAGTTATGTGAAGAAATTTACTGCCATGAGACTTACAGCCAATTAGAGTAAGAATAAATCTATTAATTATCATAAAAATAGCAAAATACATTCTCCACTCGAGATAATATCAGATATGATAATGAATGAAATAAGTATCTCCGAAAAATATGATAAGAAACAAGAATACATATGATACACAATAATAGATAACCTAAAGCAGTTAATCGGTAAGCTCCATAAGCAAAAACGGTAAGTTCATTGAACAAAAACGAGAACTAACGGTAATAGGTATGATATAATATAGCAAACGAGCTTAACAGTCGTATTAAACAAAAGCTGTCAGCAACGGTAATAGGTACGATATCAGAAAATACACTACTTACAGTCGTTTAACGGTAAATTCATTAAACAAAACGATAAATAAAGGTAATAGGTACGCTAAAAGAAAATAGATGACCTCGACAAAAGGCCTCTATCTGGTTTAATGGAACCAGGAATTCTCTAGGTCGGTATAGAAAAGGCCGCTGACGGGCGTTCAGCCCCAAGGGCGGAAATTCTATTTCACGGAAAGTCGCCAAGTTTAATGGAAGCTCTCTAGTTAAATTATAAATAATTTTAACAATTCAATATAGACACACTAACATGTAAAAACCTTCTTTTATAAGAAGAGTAATCGCACTATCAGTAAAATAGCGTTATTAGACATTATAACCGATAATTGGAGAAAATACACAGGGCAGCACATTTGCCAATTTATCTCACGACACATTCAGGCGGTAATTAGACCTGATGGCCAAAAATATTACCGATAATTTCAGATTTCAAAACTGGTGGTTTTTATCCTCCTGCACGCTTTGAGCGTCCAGACGAGAAGGCCAAGGAACCCGTCCTTTCCAAAAAAGAATATCTACGACATCCGACAAGAGAGCGCTCCAAACGAAGTCATCGCTTCGAGCAACTCGAACCTGCATTCATCTATAATACTGGCGAGACACACTCGCAGGTAACGAGAGCATCGACAACACAATCCGACCAGTAAAAGGGAAGAAATCGCACTACTGGATTTTGTAGCAATTACAACGATACAAGATTTCTCAATTAAATAAATTTGGTAAGTAAAATTATATTATATAATTTGTGGTGAGTGAATTTACTTCATCATTTTAGTCAATTTTAAAATATGGAAAAACGAAATCGACTTGGCGAGGCGGCGTATAGAAAGAAGGTACACGAAAAAATTGAAAATTAAAGATTGCTTCTAAGTAAAGTTCCAAAACTTCATTCGTTTTTTCCTTCTGTATCTACACACATTGAGCAACCTGCATCTGCTTCAACCTCAACAGAGCAAAAAACACCAAACAAGAATGATGATACTCGATCAGTCCAATCAGGCACTACAGACACTGAAGACATTGGAATGATCGCAATGCAAATACCATCACCACCACCTTTTGTAGTCGAATATACTATATCTGAAGATCCAGCTGATTGGATAATTAACTATAACACTATAGAAGCAGTTATTAGAAATCCACCAAAACAAAATCCAAATGCTGATTTTATAGCCTTCGTGTTAAAGAACATTCAAATAAACAATATAAATTTATCTATTTACTAGAAGTTAACTAGTTAACCGAATAAATAGTTCCCTTACAAATGCATGTAGAAATGAAATATAATATTGGCGTGATGTTTTAAAACCTGTCGTTACAACTATAGTTACATTAACAACCAGAGAGTTCGCATTTCGAAGGGAAAATTCTAAAATTGGATCAGGCCAAAATGGAAATTTTTTGGGATGGAACTCATTACTGAACTTGATCCGTTTTTACGTAAACATTTTGCTGGAACTGTGGGCCATGGTAATTGCAATTTTCAAATACTACATGTGAAGAATTGGAGATTTTAATGAGAAAAAGATATCAAAAAATTTAATTAAAAAGCTCAAAATATTACTCTTTAATAATAGCTTCAACACCAGATGTCTCACATATTGATCAGCTGGTATTCTAAGTAAGATTTGCCTCGTCCAAATGTATACCCATTAAAAGGTTTCTTAAATATATTCCATCGACTGGCCATAAATCTATTGATTTCGAAATAGCAGTAACTTCAGCATTGGAAGAATATAATTTAGACATTATGGATTTTCGCGACCCGTCTTATGACAATGCCACACAATGCATTAAATATGTCCGGTGCATATTCGGGGTTGCAAGCCAAGGTTAAACGACAGAACAGATTCATGTGCTTGTAGATTGCGTACCTTGTTCAGTACATTTGCTCAACTTGTGAGGCTCTCTTGCAGCAGAGTTATATAAAAACGTTACCTTGGTTTTCTGTTTTGTTTGCAAAATCCCTCTAAGGATTTCTCAGCTTCGACATAACGATGGGAAATTCTAAAATCCCTATCAGACACTAGGTGGTCAGCAAGGATGTAATGAAATTAAGCGCTAATAAACTTTATTTTGTAACATTTGAAAATATTTACAGATTTTTGTTCATATTTTTCCGTTAAGGAAACAAATGATATGATCGTATTGCTTTCTCTTTTCATTTAGTGATGAAACCAAAATATTCTCTTTTTTTTGCGTGCCCTTCTCCTCCTCCTCCTTTTCACACAGCATCGTTTAAATAAAAACTTCTGAACTGCACACTTCCATGCTTATCACTCAACTACTATTTGAAAACTAAAAATTTTTTGCGCCACACTAGCTAAGCTGCTGATATGTGCTGGACAGGTAAGCGAAAACATATAGGATACAGATCTGCCCTGTGCTGGTTCATGCCGGTCCATCCATATACAATGGGCACGAATTTTAAACCTATTCAGAGACGCATAACTGAGTTTTCTCGGAATATTTCCCAAATATTGAAGAGTAAATAAGGTCAATAAAATAATTTTGCCAACGAGAATATTTGGAATCACTTGTTAACTAATTTTTAAATGGAAGAATCGCTTCACTCGATCAGATTTATATTATTCTATTTAGGAGCATGCATGAATTCAGCTAAATCAACCAAATATACTGTAATATACACATATGTATTTTCATTTTAGCTTACGGCATAACCAAGTGTCAACTCTGTTCTGCTCCTGTGAGAATTCCCTATGATTGTGAACAAAAATATGTGAACCAAATTGGCACCATCCCTTTTCGATTTTAGAATTTATATTGCTGTGGGAGAGAAGATTTCCATTTATATTAATATCAAA
>MU184356.1:0-17969 GCA_016904865.1 Pissodes strobi | reverse complement strand
CAATATGTGTGAAAAAAACCAAGAAAATCAAATTTTGTTTCTTTTCGTAGAGGGCTGGAAATCATTAAGAACTTCGACATATTCTTTCATTTGAAAGTTATATCTACTTTATCTTATTTATATTTTGCAATAAGCTCGTGATATGTGTTTGCACTAGATATTTATTTTTGTGTTGAAGACTGATTATTATTATAAAACAGTCATTTTGGTTAGTTTCCAGTAACTGTCTCTTATAATAGTATCACGTATCGAAAATTATGTAGGTTTTGAGATTGACTGTGTATGTTTAATTTGTTTATAGACAGCTTGCGTCACTTTGTATGAGATGATACCACGTCTTAGAATGAATTGTAGCTTATGTAGCTAAGATTCGCGTTCAATCTACGTCAGGTGAGAAGAGATGATAAAGAAAGCACTTTAGTTAAACACAATAACAATGTTCATTGGTCAAAGACTTGCTAAATTTTTACTGTACTCGATTACTAAGGCGCGCATGTCTTTTCGATTAAGGTACATTTTTTAATTTGGTCTCTGTTTTATAATATAGGTTTTTAAGAGTTGTGTTGTGTTTTATTTATGGTTGGCATTGACCTAATTTTACTCAGAGTTTACAGTACACTCTAACTACTTGACAGATTCTACTTTAAAAATTATAATTTTTCTGAACTTTGACAAATGTATCGTAGCTTTCACTAGTGCAGGGATAGAGACGAAGCTTTGCACACCTCTGTGTATGCAAAACTCCGGTTTAGGTAGGAAATAGGGTTGCAGGCTAGGACCTTATGCACCTGTGTGCATACCAAAGACAATTTATGTTAAATGACTGGTGGATCCAAGGAACTGGTTTAGGAAGAAACAAAGTCTGTCAAACTGATGGTTCGCTCGCACATTTATGTAATAAAATGTGCTGATCGTTGCACGTATAAGATTTATAATCGCTTGCGTTGACTGTTCGCGTTGTCTATATTTTGTCTTTATTGTGTACATAAACTTGAACATAAGTTCAAGTTCAAATTTTGGACAGTTTACTTAGTAGTTTATGCATTTTAGCAGTTCACAATAGAGCAGGTCTCTATGGTACCTTTTATTTTTGGTATAAATAAGTGTTTTAAATAAATATATTTGGATTATAGTAAGTCTATTTAAATAAGTATGTATGCCTATTCTCATATTCAAATCAGAATATGCCTCCTAAAGGATAATACACAGTGCTTCTTGTTTATGTCTTTTATTTATATAGAATTAATATTAATTATCTAATTTGACTATTTATATGTGAAACCCACTTCAAATATTTAACAAATCTCTATTCCTAGTTGTTGTTTGGTTTGATTTGCTTATTTTATGCTGAAGCGTTGCTGATTTTTTCTAATTTGAAGGGTATTATAATATGGTAACATTTTTATTGTAACTTAAAAGGATATATTAGTTTGACAAATTTGATCAAACCAGCATTTTACTAAGTCTTGTTCTGCTTTTTTACATCTTCTTGTGAGATTCACGTCTAGAGCACAGATAAACCCACACCAGATGCAAAAGATCGGCAAATTCCTCGCCAGCCAACTTTAACCTTGACGTGGCGGTTATACGAGGCCTGCACCAAATAATCTGGGTATGATTATAGAATTGTTCTTCAAAAGTAAAATAGTTGGTCTACACCAATTAAATTAAAACGTATTTTGCTGGCGGACTGGTTCAGGAAAAATTTACATTTGCAATAGCCATTCACTGTCTTTTTTTCCCAAAAGGCGGTCATGGAAATCTTGTGGTATTATGGCTGCACTGACTTTTTTACAGAAATTCCCCTAATACGCTTTAATGTATGCCGATTTTTATGGTTGAAAATGTTTCTGTTATCCTAATATAGGGCCACAAATAGCGAAAAAGTGCATGCTACATTTGCCACATGGCGTCATACGCATGAGAGATCGTGTTAGTTTGTTTATTTAAACTAAAATTTGATCATAAGATATCGGAATCGGTTCAAATAAATTTGAACTAACTGAAACTAACCGAAAGTTGATTGAACGACTAACCAAAACTACCCAAAAGAAACCAATAGCACCAAAACCGGCTAAAACGTATCGGAACAGGTTACAAACTTTAAAATAAGTTAAAATTATTAATTCGGTTACTTTCAGTCAGTTCCAATTTATTTTAGTCAATTGAACAGGTTCCGATACGTTATAACCAATTCAAATGATTTTGGTTAATTTTAGTTAGTCGCCAAAACTCGGTTAATTTGGGTTAGTTACTTATTTTAATACCTTTAATTAGTTCCGATACGTTTAGCCCTTTTTGGTGTTTATGGTTACTTTTGATTAGTTTTGGTTAGTCATTCAATCAGCTTTCGGTTAGTTTTAGTTAGTTTTAATTTATTTCAGTCATTTGAACTGAATCCGATACTTTATAACCAATTTTAATGTGTTGATTAATTTGGTAAATTGGGTTAGTTACTTATTTTAATACCTTTAATCAGTTCCGATACGTTTTGGCCCTTTTTTGGTGTGTATGGTTACCTACTTTTGATTAGTTTTGGTTAGTCATTCAATAAGCTTTCGGTTAGTGTTAGTTAGTTTTAATTTATTTCAGTCATTTAAACCGGATCCGATACGTTATAACCAATTGTGGTTAATTTTAGTTAGTCGCCAAAATTCGGATAATTATAGTTATTTTCAACTTACCTTAACATGTTTAATATGTTTTGATATGTTTTGGCCCTTTCTGGTGCTTTTGGTCAGTCTTGGTTAGTCGTTCAATCAACTGTCAGTTAATTTCAGGTAGTTTTATTTAATTTTAATCATTTTAACCAGTTCCGATACGTTATAAACAATTTTAGTGTTTTTGGTTATATTTGGTTAGTCACCAAAATTTGGTTAATTTGGGTTAGCTTTAACTTACTTCAATATTTTTAATCTATTTCGATGCGTTTTAGCCCGATTTGATGCTTTTAGTTAATATTGGTTAGTTTTGGTTAGTCGTTTAATCAACTTTAGGTAAAATTCAGTTAGTTCCAATTTATTTTAGTCATTTGAACCGGTTCTAAAACGACATAAGCGTTTTGAATGTTTTTGGTTAGTTTTGGTTAGTCACCAAAATTCGGTTAATTTGGGTTAGTTTTAATTTTGAAGTAAGTATTTTTAATCTATTTCGATGCGTTTTAGCCCGTTTTGGTACTTTTAGTTACCTTTGGTTAGTTTTAGTTAGTCATTCAATGAACTTTCGGTTAGTTTCAGTTTGTTACAAATTATTTTAGTCACTTGAACTGGTTCCGAAACGTTATAATCAAATTTAATGTTTGTGGTTTGTTTTCATTAGTCGCCAAAATTCGGGTCGGTGTGGTTAATTTTTAACTTTCTTTAACCTGTTCCGATAGGTTTTAGACCGTTTGGAGCTTATGGTTAGTTTTGGTTAGTGGTCCAATCAACTTTCGGATAATTTCAGTTAGTTTCAATTTATTATAGTTATTTGAACCAGTTCCGATACCTTATAATCAAATTTAATGTTTTCGGTTAGTTTTGGTTAGTCGCCAAAATTCGGTTCGTTTTGATTAGTTTTAATTTACTTTAATTTTTGTAACCTGTTCCGGTACGTTTTAGCCCGTTTTGGTGCATTTGGTTAGTTTTGGTTAGTCGTTCAATAAACTTTCGGTTAGTTTCAGTTAGTTCAAATTTATTTTAGTCATTTGAACCGAATCCGATACGTTTTAATCAAATTCAGGTTTAATTGAACAAAATAACACGATCTCTCATGCGTATGACGTCATGAATGTGACAAATGTAGCAAGCACCTTTTCACGATTTGAGGCCCTATACTAAGAAAACAGAAACATTTTCACTTTTAAAATGCATTTTTAGATTGCCAGATATGCAGAATTGATTGGTTAAAACAAAAGTTCCGATATCATAATAATAAAAAAAATTTCCATATGTGGCCAATATTCTAGCGGACACTATATAACATTAGTTGGATTTAAAAAAGATTTAACTATAACATTGTATCTGCCAGTTTTCAGATTTAATTGAATTTCGTGCTTATTCGATTTTAGAATAATATGCAATAATTTTGGAAATAAGTGTGCGGGAGTGTGCATTAAACAACATTTATACCTGCGTTTCAGGATCGCGTGGTAATTTAAATAATTATTTTTCGCCACCGCTTCTAGTAGAACAATTCAAATAAAGGCACTTATACCCAGGCATTTTTAACAAAAATAAAATAGAGATTAATTATTTTTCGTAACGCTCTCGGATTAAACCACAAGACTCGCGTGGCTCGCGGTTAGAATCACACTAGAGCTTGCCTCGACTATTTCTTAGGATTGCTGGCCATCCCAAGGAGGTGGAGCTTTAAACGAATTCTTATTTCATGCGTTAGGCGGGAGGTTTCGCATCTGGTGTGGGTTTATCTGGGTCTAGAGTATGACAGTGTCATCCGCAAAGGACGGTCTCGACCCACCACTATATAAACTAATTAGTTTATAAGTAGATACTGAAAACAGCAGATCGTCTTTAATTTTTACTTACTGGATTCGATGGATCATGTAGTTTGTGACTAAGCCTAGCCTATATTTTCTATGGAAATGAAGTTGCCTCACTTGCAGCAATAGCAGTGGTGTATTTAAGAGGACTAACCTTCCCTTCATCCCCTTCCTGCCAATTAAAATAATCAGAATTAGCAAATCGATTTGCTACATATTCAATAATTTCTTGACTTAATCGGAAATGCGCTATAAATTGTTCATCGCTGAACTGTGGCAATACTTCCTTAAAATATGCATTGCTTTTAGGAACCCTAACAAGCTTTAAGAGTTCTTCCATGGCCTCATCGCTAGATGGCAAATGGTCCAAAATAGTGCTTAGATGAAAAAATCACTAATAATTTTGCATATAAATTTTAAATGATTAAATAGAAATAATTCTCTTTACTATACTGTACTGTACACAAATGCAAAAACAGATGACGAGTCTGATGGCGATATCGATCGATATTCCGCATGAGCAGCCGAATCGAACTTTTAATCCCAACAAAAATCCTGGGACCGCTAGAACTGATCCCGATTCAATAAAAACCAGTTCTATGTGAACTGCGAGCGCGGAGCCATGTTACTAAAAATTCAGAATTTTTTTATCCACGAACGCCGCTTTTTAAATTGCGCATGCGAATAGTCCTGGACCTGGTTTGAAATTCGACCCGCGAATGACACTAGTAAGTGTACTTGGGTGCAGTAGCACACTTCTTTTATTTAGGTATATACAACGAGCTCATATTCACTTAAACTGAGGCTAGTTTCTAACACTACAAATCAAAGGAAATTTAAAAGCACGAGCTTTTTTACTGTTTAACTGCATTTATTAACCATTTTCATTTTTTGATTTCTCATTTGTGACAACGGCAGCAGATTTGTTCCTCGAAACGTTGAGCATTTTCCAGTTCCTTTAGGTTTTTCGTCTTCATTGGGGTCACTAAATTAGGAGTTGTGCAATGTATACCCTAAGGCCAGAGCCGAAGTGGCGTTATTGAAACAGTCTGGATTTGAGGTGGAGAAAAATGAAGAATTGGTCTGACAAACATGAACCGTACCCAACAATATAGATCATAATATCTACAATAGTCATTAGTCACTTGCGTTTTTGCAGTGTTTAGTTCTCATATTCTGTGGAATCAGAATCAGCTGACTCAGCAGCTTTCATTTCATATGGTTCAAATTATCCTACTTTCGCCTTGTTCTTATGAAGTATATAAGGACGCCAGCAGTGCCCAGACGGCTGTGTTAACTGAATGCCCAGCGCTAAATTCACGTGCTGCTTATGTGTTCTCTGCCAGTAGCAACGCTTGAAAGCCACTGTACTTTCTGCTCATTGAAGAAACGTTATCACAAGATTAACCACCGCTGCAGTTCCTAATTTCTAAATCATTCTATTTCAAAAACTTGATCAAACTTTGAAATATAACTTTAACTTTGTGGCCTTGCATAGGCATTCAAAAATCAAAATAAGCTTTGATAAGCTTACTTTGTGACCTTCATCTACAGTTGATTCTAATGCTAGGGAATAGTACTTTGACTGTTTGATTCGAGGGATAACTTCGTTGAAAACGCACCTCCCAATTGAACGACTTCCTCGCAAATCTTCCAGAATAGGTAGATTGTATAAGTACTCTCACGGTTTCATGTTTTTAAGGCGATTGTTCAAAAAATCGTCATTCTCTGCTTAAAGCTCCAGTAGTTCTGTGTACCTATCACTTTGCAACACGTTTTTCTGGTTGAATCCAAAATGAAGGTAAAGAGATTTTTTTTTCTAATTAATTAAAAAGGACCCTAGCCCCGGAGAATTGTATTGCAGTACAATATGGAGATTGTACGGAGACCAATTCAGTTGTTAATACTGGGTTCTGTATGCCTTAAATACTACTATAAAGTGATCACTTTGACGTTCACTAAGCTAATTGCCACTAAGTAGGCGTGCGCTAATAGCTTCACCGATTTTGAGTGTAGCAATGATAATATGCAGCAATGAACTGCCACAATAATTAAATCAAAAGACTCGATAAATTAATAAAAGAGCCAAAACTAGAATAAAGCTATTGAAAGCGTGGCTGTCGATGCTTGATTCATATTATAAAAAGATAAAATTCAGAGCGGTTATTAATGAATGAAAATAATAAAATTATTGAGCCAACGCTTGACTTTTATTAAAATGAGAGAAATTCAGAGCAATCAGATTAACTGGTCCGATAAACCAGGGAATAAATGTAAATAAAGTTAATGAGCTACCTCAGAACTCGGCGTTCAATATTTGGCTTATATTAAGGAGAGAAAACGAAGAGCGACTATATTAAACGGACAAACCTAAGAATTTATGAGACATAAATCTTCTGTACAATACCCCAAATCCGGTCGTCGAACTCTGGTGGAGGCGCCGGGCACTTATAGATACCTCAGGAATTGGCTCTCGATGGCCCCGAGGGAAGATCTAGCCGGGGTCTCGATAGCTTGGGGTCGGGATAAGTGCCGCTGGTAAAGCCTGCTTCCAACCCACTAGAACAGGGTGACTCTAGTGGCAGGTAAAGGTCGCCCTCCGAAAAAAAGTGGTGGACCTCCGAAAAAAGCCCTGAAATAATCCAGTGCGCATTAAACGAAGCCCCCTTACTTCAATAAAAACCATAGCCCCCACTCGCATGAATATATTTTCTTTATAAAACAAATTCCCCCAAAAAAAAATTATCCATGAATTTTCAATGACCATCGGCAAATAAAAGATGTACCAAGGTACAGACAACTTGAATATAACAAAGATAGGGATGAATCACCCCTAAAAGAATATATAAACTTCCCCATATGATCAAAATTAAAGTTACATTATAATAAAAATTCGGATTAGATAAAATGGAATAGATAAGATAACATGTGAGTCGCAAAAGCAAATGGCGATATATGCACAAAAAAAAAGGTAACACAGATAAGCAATTAAATCATTAATTTAGGCAAAACGGTAGCAATAATTACCTCGATCGTGAGTGTGTGACGGCTAACTATGAGAGATTCGACGGTCTCGGTCTTGTATGACGAACGTGGGAAGCCCCTATAAATAATGGGAAAAAACCGTTAGCATCATGGCGTTCACGCGCTTCACAGGCAATAGAAAAAGAAATCCAGAGAAAATGCTTACCTAATACAGCAGTATCTAGATCCCGATTAATCGGTCGTGTCAAAACACAAACAGAAAATCAACACAATAAATCCCCAAAGAAAGGGTAGAATTGAATCACAATTAAATGTTGAGTCTCTACGACTGTATTATCAGAAGGCTTCTCTCCTCGCCAAACGATCAAACTAGAAGAAACTCTCGATCGTTTTCGTCAATTTGCCTTGGCTTACGTTCGATTAAGAAGTAGAGATGGACTGAAACAAGCCGAGCGATTTCGATACGGTGAATAATTCCAAGACAATAAACGCCTTAATTCTCGTTTATTAGGATGATAAACGACGGCGGAAGCCACGAATAGTGAGCTAAAATTAAATTTTTCAAAAAATGCTAGGAAACACTCTTACGAGAATGACAAATCTTCCGAATATCTAAATCGAGGGCGACAAACACGGATGGATAGCCCATCCCTATTAGTTGGCATGAACCTCACAAAAACTAGTCTGCCGTATAAAGCGAGAAATTTATTAATGCAGATGTCCAAAAACGATCTAACGATCTTCAGAAATGGCGGCCTGTAATTGGTGTTCCGCAACCCAGGAGTTCCCAAAAAGTTATGGAATATGCCAACCAAAATTAAAATATGGATCAACAAGTCAAATGCAGCGTATTTGCAGGCTTCACTAACAGAATTCTTAAAAATATAAATCGGTTCGTTGACCCTTCCACGGTAATGTGATACAAATCAAGCCAAGCTATCTTAATAATAATGTGCATTGCTTATCAACTAAAATAAATAGAGTCACAACGTGTTATAAATGCTAATACAAATATATAGCTAACCTATACTTAAAATATAGTTAATTCATATTAGAAAAGCGGCATTTTCAAGCGAATTGTTTGCAAATCAGATTAATAAATTTAGAATTAATAAACCGATGCGTGCAAAATACAGCATCTTTTTCCCTAAATGCAGCATATAAATGAAATTTTAAAAATATTTGTCATTGGCAAAATCGAATTGTCAAAACTTTACCTTTTAAGAAAATAATTTAAAATAATGTGAAATGCGCATTGATTAAATTAAAAATGGGACCATTTACGTATTGGCAAACAGACTTTAAATGCTTATGCAATTCGCTTTTCGTTAGAAATAAGCTATTACACATTTATTATTATTACCAGCATGAACAATCTGTAAAAAGGGTCTGGCATGGATCCATATTTCAAATATGCGGTTGATAAACAAGTATAAGTATAATTTATTTTCCATCATATATTTTTCACAAACAGGACATATGTTCTAATAGAATCCGGCGGTAATTAGAGCAAACGCCTAATGCAGTAACGTTAATCGTTTAGAGGAAGTCCGGCCTTTAAACTATAAAGAATCCCATATGTCCGACCAAACGACCGAAAGAGACGTTTTCAATTCTCACTTCAGCTCGAACTTATCGGTCAAAAGCGTCTGCTACAAGTAATGCTGAGCTAACCGTATTTGATTTGTGGCCATTACGGGTCTATTTCCAGATGTGATTCGCTGATTTTGTGGGCCGGACATGGCTTGAAATTTTATTTTAGTACTAGGGGAGTTCCTTCTAATAGTATAAAAACATAAAGTTGCGCTCCTCTACCCTGGAAGGATTCCAATAAGCATAGGTATACACTTCTTAAAGAAAAATAATGAAATTGACGAAAAAAAATTGAAGAATATAATATAATGTATAAAAATAAGTATAATATAACAAAATATAACGTAACATTATGTAATATAATTTACTATAATATGCAGTTTTTTAATGACACCAACATTCTCATACGTTTCCACGCTGGGCTTTTCAGGCAATGCGGATGGACAAACGACATTAATGTAGACCTCCGCAAAATCAGAAATAGTCAAATATGAAATAGTTTCGGAGAATTTCTTCTCTTTTTCTCGTCCCTTGTGCATGAACTGCGTGTAGGGGGCCGCTATCCATTACTGAATGACAAGTGTGTTGCTCTCAGCATGGCGAAATGTAGACCCCGCATACGGTGTCCCACACCAATCTCTGATATTAGGGAGCCATGAATGCTATTAACATCCTGGCTTGCGTCTCCCTTCAATTTTGCCCTGGATAATGGTTTTTGGGATAGAATATCGGTAACCCCTAAGTATGTGACTCAAATAAGACCTTTTTCGTTTCACGATATTCGGGAGTTTCCTCTCTACCACAGCTTTCAGCAAAACATCGTCCTAGTGTCCACATTTCAAATGCTTCTATTCGGTTCAATGTTTTCTGACCTTGAGCGATCATGTTTCTACACCCTTCAACAATATGGGCCACACATAGCACCTGAACACTCTCAAGCAAAGGTTAACCGGTAGTGTTTTCTAGAGAAGCATGCTTTTCGTTTTCATTGGTTTTTGCAGTTCCGATTCGCATTTTTTACTTCCATTGAGGGCAAGTCTTAGGTATTTAAATTTACATACTCTTTCAATTGCTTCACCGTTGATTCTTCTTGCCTACTGGTAATCATCATTTTAGTTTTGTGGTATTAATGCTCAGTGCAAACTATTCGCCTACTTCGGTCACTCTGTTTAGTGTGCCCTGCAGATCTTTTAGATTATTACCCAGGATTGCGGTATCATCTGCGTATCGAATGTTTTGATGCGTCTGCCGTTTATTTTTATTTTAGTAACCACGTTGTCCAGAGCTAGTAGGAAGATCTTTTCTAAATAAATGTTAAAAAGCATTGGAGATAGAACGCACCCCTGTCGCACCCCTTTAGCTATGTTAAATTCTTGCGTCACGATATCTCTTCTGATTCGGATTTCAGCAAACTGTCCCGGACAAGCTTCCGATTTTGTTTTGAAAATAAATAGCATCACTGATAGTTTCGAGTTGCTAGAATTTATTTTCGTTTCATTATTTTACACATGATATAGACGATAGTCATTCGCTTTGACCCGATTCACGCATTTCTAGGGTTAGTATTCATTAATTTTTAAAATATTAGCAATGTCAATCGTCGAATTTGGGAGTAAAAAATTTAAAATAAAGGAAATTAATTTTCAGGAGTATACTTACAAATTTGCCAAAATTATGGTTCAATCTTTTACAACCAAATTATATGAAGAGTCAAGAGTTTATTGCAAAGGATTTTTAGTTGCCTTGATCTAAATATCGTGGAGCTTTTCTATAAGCAATCAAAAAATAAGCTTTAAACTCAACTTTCGGAAATGGGAAGCTTTGTATATATTTTAGCAACAAACTACGAATTAAAATACGAAATTTTTATAATACGTGTTTCTAAACTTCTCCTCACCGTAATTTTATTTCCAAAGTCTTGTCTATAAATTGAAATCGGTCTAAGTAATGAAACAACCCAAACCCGGGGCCTGCCTTTGCAAGTCAGAAGTGAAGGCGTAGCTGTGTGTCATAGATTAATTAATACTATTTGTTCATAGCGCTTGCGCAAATGGTTGGTTAAGACCCAAATTAGGTTGTGTTTGTAGTAGTTGTTATTGAGTTTGATACACGCTTCTTTCCTATTAAACTGATAATTACCTCCCCTTCTAGAATCACTTTCCTCTGTCGTTTTATGCCTTACTAAGCTAATACTATAAATCCGCCCTGAAAATAGACTGCCATCCTAATGCTAGAAATAAAAGTCGTTGGATACCAAACAACTCTTTTTTTTGCCACATAATTAAAATATGCCATCTCACTCGTAGATGGATTTTATTATTGTAGAAGAGAACACTAAACTACAACATTCGTAAAGTACAGTGGACAAATTTACCCCAGATAAAGATTAACTAGGACAAGGTGAGACAAAAAGATCTTGATATTTCTAACAGTGATATGTCAAAGCAATAAACAATTAAAAGTAAAAACTAGTAAAAATTAACCTAAGACAAATAACCGACGATAGGTATGTCACATAAAATTGCAGTAAAAATAAGAGGTAGCTGTTACAATAAATGAATGAATAAATATATGATAAGTCAAGAACACAGCAAGAAATGTAACCGTAAAATTACAAATTCAATAATAAAATGGGACCGAAAAATGCAGGGACTAATCCAAACTAACCGAACTACTCAAACTAACCATGCACGTACTATCCATTTACAGAAACAGACAATAACATTAGTGGTGTTTAACTTTGCTGATTCTATGTCAGGGGTGCAATAACACCCGTGCTGGTAAAGTTACGCAATTGTAGCTGGTATAACTCATCTTTTTGGCATGCAACCAAGGGGTCGAGATGCGAGCTACTTGCTCTAAAAGAATCTGGCAGTGTGGGGGGTTCAACGGGACCAGCTCAATATTTTTTCTGCGACAAGGGGAGCTCAACGGGCCCAGCCTTGTATTTAAAGATCCTGGAGTCTCTACTGCTACAAATGTGTGTTTTCGGTACGTGATACCTCACAAGAAATGCAGTCATTCTTTTCTGCCACAAGGGGAGCTTAACGGGCTCGGCCTTTTAATTTATATATATATTTTTTTTTATTTTTACCTGAGATGCATTGTTATCGTACATTTGCCATATAAAGCAAATCGGAATAATTTAAGAATTATCCAGACACACAATACAACACACGTCAACAATAGGTAACAATTGATGTAGATATGTTCTATATTGCTGTGGAGGATTCATGTTTACCTCGTAATTGATTGCCTTTGGCTCCACAAATGATTACACTTGTTTTGAATTGATATTGAGCCTCTTCGGCTCTGGCTCCAGGATGTAAACAGCACAAGTGCTAGTTTAGTGACCCTAATGAAATAGCTAGATATTCCCGACGTTTCGATAGGGAAGTCTGCTATCGTTTTCAAGAATAAAAGGAACTAAATATTAAAATGGTTAGCAAATACAATAAAACAGTGTCAAGCATTGAACTGACTTTGACCAGATGACAATGTATTGCTAACCATTTTCATTTTTAGTTTCTTTTATTCTTGAAAACGATAGCAGACTTGCTTATTGAAACGGCGAGAATATCTAGCTATTTCACTAGGGTCACTAAACTAGCACTTATGCTGTTTACATCCTGGAGCCAGAGCCGAAGAGGCTCTATACCAATTCAAAACAAGTGTAATCATTTGTGGAGCCAAAGGCAATCAATTACAAGGTAAATAGGTAACAATATTGCCTGCATTCGTGCAAATGGACCATCGTCGACTACTATCCTTTTCTATTCGGATTCGGTCCTGCATTTTATACCAGTAGTGAAAACTAGGCTGTGGTTACGCTTATTTCATATTTATAAAAGTATAGATTATTATTATGAAAATGTATGATTCCTTTAAGTCTGATCATATAATTTTAATCCATTTTACTTGGTTATGATTTTAACCTGTTATATAAAATAGTGTTATTTTAGTGTATTTTATATATTTTTATTCATGCATTTTTTTATTTATAGTAATTTGACATGTCAAATATTGTTTACTTTGTGGTACCCATGAATTATGATTATTAAGACTATTGTCGCACCAATAAATTACAATTATGATGATTATCTTGGCATAGATATATTATGATATTATGATTATCTTGGCAAGTTTTACTTAGTCTTACATATTATTCTGTCTCACCTTAACCCGATCAATTTTAAATAAACCAGAAAACATTGTAGGGAAAATATCTGATCAATTCTAAATTAAATAAATAAATCTAACTAGAAACTATACACTTGCTTTAAATCAGCTGTGCTATTCTTTCCGTAAAAAGCCCTATTATAACTACCGATATTCTGTCTACGAATTATTGCATCTAACGGTATTTGTCGTATCATTGCCAGATGTCTTCTTGGCAAAAGATTTACACTTTAAGTCTATTAGCTGGCACTCGAGGTAATAGAAAGATGTTTGTTTTATTTTTCTCAGTAATTTGTTGGTTTTATGATTTAATTAAATTCCCTCTTGCGTGAATTTTGATTTGATTGCATTTGAACTTGAAATCTTTACTTATTGATTATATAACACACAAATTAAAGCCATGTCTTATTTGAAGAGATTTTAACGATTTACGGTCCTCCCTGAGTCTAGCCGAAATTTTACATGCTTTGCGACGAGAAAATAGGATTGAGCCCTTATGTACGTGTCCCCAGAATATAGAGTTTCGTGAAATTAAAATAATGAGAGTATAAATTTTGTCTAATAGAATTGGTTCTCACCTGGAATAGTACACACAGAAACGTTTTTTTCCCTTTCTTCTTCGGAAGGTATCGTCTGGTTACTATGAGTGGATCGCGTCTATTTTTTAATTACTAATTGTATATAGAGGTATTAATGTATTAGAAATGCAATTTTACACGTAGGTCTATGGACACGTCCTACATCGCCTGTATCAGCCGAATAACGTCACCCTGTCAACACAGCACACGTCCTTATTTCAAGTCAGGAGAGTATCTGCAGAGTCATGGCGAATTAAGCCACGGTAGCTGAAATTAATGGGCCCTGTATCATCCGAATAACGTCATCTGGGGATCATAATTTCACCGTGACCAAACTCTCCAGCACCCTATGGACATTAGACCTAACTAGACGTTGATGTACATATTCCCACACTCTTTAGTTACCTAATCGCTAAACTCTCGATTCAGAATATCCCGCAGCACGCTTCGCGGCGTGGTTTTATATGGTTCTAGGCTCGCGCGCGCCTGTGCCGTAATCCTTTCCGCGTCTCCCTTATATGCATTTAGCTAATTTATTCATGACAATGATTTAAGCTCGGATTTTTTTGTTTCTTTCTTTAATTTGGCAATACAGAATTAAATAACAGTAGCAAAATAATATAGGCTTATGAAAAAATTTGAAAATAAAAAAAAATATGTAGGCTAGCGCTGCGTTATTTCAGTAGAGTGCTACAATTTCGTCAGTTTTTTTTATTTGTTACTCTTTAAGTAGATATGTGAAATATATTTTAGTGGCATATAAAGAACGACATGAAGATCCCAAAAACGCAGATGTATGCTGGACATTCCATTTAATCAAAAACAGAATGATAGCACCAAACATTTTTGGTCACCCGTCGTGTATGGATATAATTATTTGCTTACAATGCATTTTATGTATAGTTAAGACCTGCACTTGAAGGTAATTCTTATCCTGAATAAAATAGGAGCTTCAGGCTCTCGACGCACTGTATCAGAATCGTGTATAGGATGCTATAATAAAACGGGATAAGGCAAAAATTTAGAACATTATATGCGCCATATGCAATATAATAGTGTATATTTTATTCTACACAATTGTGTTCGCTAACATTAGGTCGTAAATTGTTTTGAAAATCGCCATTAAAGTAACGGTTTATGTCTCGCGTTTTACGTTATTTATTTAAAGAATATAATGTATATACACACACAAGCAATAAAATCGACCACTCCAAAATATTGCCAAATTGATAATCCAACCATTTTTAAAATTTGATTTTTTTAGAATATCGACGAGCTGCCACTTTGTCCAATAATTCAATATGAAACTTCTTCGCTTTTTACCAGGAACTATAAAAGTAAAGAGCAAAAAGAAATTTACTTAGCTAGGTTAAATAATTTTTTTTATCAATTGCCTTTTCACGTGATGTCTTTCTTGAAAGCCCTACCGGTGATAGCGACCTGGATAAAGATTTCGAACCTAGCGATAGCGAATGATAACAGTGTAACAGCAAAGTCTATAGAGTAAAATATTCTCTAAACTTTGGTAGAAGTAAGAAAAATAAAGAAAAAATATTACGGATCCCAAGAAAAATGTCTGCTGTTGAAAAGAAAAAGTAAGTTGAATATAATAATATACCTACTCTAGCTATCAAAACAATTTTATTTTCGCTCAGTACGAGTATTTAGCTCTATGTTTTAATTAAATTCAGATTCTGATATTTTAGGAAACAAATGGAAATACTAGCAGTATGCCAAAAATCCGCGGAAGCAACAAAGCTGCTTCAATAGTAATTTCACTTTATTCTTGTTAAGGAAATAAACACAGTTTTTTAGAGTGACACATCGAGTGACAATATTCATTCAGATATAATTAATGAAGAAGGAGAAGGGCTAAATGAAACGGAACCTTTTAATTTATCTAATGAAGTCCCTGAATCTGATATATCCGTTTTAGTGGTAAGATATTTATTTTTATTTTCCATTTCTAATTTAGTGTTTTATATTCTTGTAGAGTGACATTTTTCATGAAGCACCAAAAAAGAAAAAAGAGGCATAAGACTGGAGAATTGAAAGGATCAGGAAGAAGACCAGTAAGAATGAAAAAAGTCGATAGAGACAAAAACAAACATTCCATGAAAGACATTTGTGGGGGAAAATGTAGAAGATTGTGCAAAGGCCTAAAGCCGGGATCTTACGGCGCGGCGCGTGGATCCGCGAACCTGGCGTGTGGATTGGGGTCGTGAAGGCTCGCATCTGCGAGCCTTCACTCGGCTCATCAATCAAGACTTGGCAAGTGGGTGCAATCCCACGAGGTTTGTGATTTCGTACTGTTGGCTCCTGGCGGCTTCACAAAACTTTTTTTAGATGTGCCAGGGGTGTTGCAAGTTGTAAACTTCAGACAATGAAGGTGGATAATCAGCGAAGATGAGCTACAACTGTCGCTGCGGCTACGTACATTTTGTTAGGTAGTTCTATAAACATTAAACATAGCCACAAAAAAGAAGATGATGGAAAATATCTTTATATCAAAGCCTACATAATCACATTAATTTTCTGAACGATTAAGTTATTGGTATTTAGGTGTTGCAATAGGCATCTTACACATTACCCGTACATAAATTCGAATGCAAACCAATGAGGTTTAAATACATCCTGCGATCCAGACCCAGTTTTAGCTGATGCTTTCATTTTTTGTAAAAGCTTTCGAAAAGAAGCCATCAGGAAGTCATTTTTTTTTAATTCTGCGATTGAAAATTTCACAGATATTTTCGCTTGAATTCGTTTCTAGGCATCCTGAACCAGGTTTCGGTTTTTATGATTTGTGACCCGTTCCTCTTCATAAGCCGAAAAAATTTCATCACTAAGTCATTAGACCAATCCATTTAAACAAATATTTTGCTTTCTTTTTCGTTCTTATTAAGTTACAGGATCTCACAACACTGAAACTTCTCGAGTCTTGTCACTGACATTCGCGTCTACCTACCTCAATTTTGAGCCTTCACGCATGCGTACGTGCTATTTCATATATTTTTCAGAGTTTTTTTTATTCTGGGCATTGCCATAGGTTAGATTTGGTTAGTTTAGGATAGTTTTGTTTGGTTGTACCCCCGGAGCGAACGACGCGATGGGAGGGACACGCGTTAAGTGAAATATTAGAACAACGACAACTCCGTGCTGCGCAGATCCGAAGGTCGAAAATTTGAGGTAGGAAGACGCGAGTGTCGCTGACTGTTGAATTGGGTGTATACAAGCCGATCCATACCCGCCGCCGCCTTTCCTTTGACTCGTGTCAAGTTTACCGAAAAACGCGGGAAATACCAAGCCGCGTCAAAAATGACGAGCTACCCCATCCATTCCCACGGTGCGAAGCTTGGTGATCGCGGTTAGTGGTTCGCCGATCCACTCGCCGTGGGATTCTGGCTTAACAGAAAAGCATCGTCATGACATTTGGAACCAGTACTGAAATTTAGACTTCACAAGTAGACACAAATGATTAAGCAAACATTTAACAGAGAAAGAAGGCTCCAAATAAAAAATATTTTCCTAGAGAGCTCACAATTAAAATCAGGTACGACGTCTTTGTTTTAAAACGTCCAAATATATGTAAAGTCGTAGTTTAAGGACAAGTTTTAAAAAACTGACGAGAATTCTTCTCTAAAAATAATTTTGGAGAACGAAACTAATGACGTCATCCAAAATCAACTCGATTCTTCCGTGCTAAAGCTGAAGAAGCAAACATAAAATATAAAAAGGTTTCGGATAAAGCAAGTTCAACAAATAAACGGACTTTCTTTATGGATTTACATAAAGTCATTATTTTTACCCATAATGCTTAAAACCAAGAGCGCCTTTTTTATAAATCAACTTGTTTTAAATCAAGCATTTGCCACCTTAAGCAAAGAACCCTATAATAAAATGTTTCAGTCTTCTATGGCATGAAGCCTTAGGTGGGCGGAAAGCTGAGGCTCTTGTTGATGCAATGTTCAAAATAATTGAGAAAGAAAGGGATGCTACCGATTTTTATTTTGGGCTCATAATTCTACCGTCCAAAATAAAAACTGGGTTTTGTACACTTTGCTTTTTACAGCAGTGATTCGTATAACCGGTCCTATTCAAATTGTCAGTCGATATCTCACCAAAGGCCATACTCATATGAGCGCACATGGCGTCCA
>MU184355.1:137750-149081 GCA_016904865.1 Pissodes strobi | reverse complement strand
AGGCGCGATAAAATAATCAATTCTTTTACTGGGCTCCTCTTGACTCCTTGTATGCTTTTCTTATGGCGTTTGACCGCTTAGGATGACGTCACTGCTAATTTTAATATTAGCTAGTTGGCCTAGTTATAAAAGGTAATGGTACAACGCGCTTGACCCGCGCACAACCAACCTGTTCTGACAGCAACTCGACCTTTCGGAATTATAACGTCAACTAGTATTGGTCGTTGGTCTTACACATGATCTGAAATATGAAAACTGCAGCCACAGACGTTGACTGTACCGATTTTGTACATTAAGGAGAAGGTAGGAGATAGCGTGTACTAACCTGAATATAATATAGTTGTTGATTTCCCGGGGTAAGTGATTCTGCCGAATTCTTAAACAAGAATTAATAAACAATTATTAATAAATTAATACAAATTTCAGAAGAGATTAGAAAATTAGCAAAATCATTCAATATTCATACATTGCTCGTCAAATGAAAGAACGGAAATACCAGGTGGTTCTGCTCCAAAAGTATTTACTGAAGGTTTTCTATGCCTAGGATTTGCACATGATATAGAGATAGTAATGCGAGGAAAATTTACTGGCAAGCTCTCGGAGAGAATAGAGATATTTTAAACCCTTTGTTTCAGCATGTCGTTATCGTTATTGGGAGCATGCGCAATACTAAAATGTTATCTCCTTGCTTTTATTAACGATAACAGTTTCCGTTAATTACGAAGAAATAAGGAAGGTGTTATCGTAATCGTTGTGGTTATTTTATGGACTGAAACGTTGCCAACGCGCTTAGAAGTTACTAACATCTTTTTGAATTTGGCGCAACAAATTATTTATTAAAGGATTTTTGACGTTCGTGTTAAGAGGTTTGAAATCTGTTTTATGAAAGCCGTCGTAATCGTTATCGATAATAATTTTAGCCATAACACCACCCAAAATTGGTGTTATTTTTAGTTGGCTTAAAAACTTTCTAATAACGCAAAGCTCCGTGTTGTCCAAAAAATTTCTTTTTGAAAAGTTAAAAGAATATGACCTTGATGATTATAGGGAGCAGATCCATAATATGAAAAACGTTATCGAAAACTTACGAAATGTCCGAAATCGAAATATTCACCAACAGGCGTATGCTTTCTTGGCCAATTTTAATAAAGGTGACAAGAAGCAAAACGAATTAAAAACCGATTTTTATTAAGTAACTAATTGATTAGATCCCTGTGGGAAGGCCAAAGCTCTCGCAACATCGCGGATAACTGGTGTAAGCACGAACAGCTAGCTGGCCCTCAGCTAACTGCGGCTCCTCCAGTTCTCTTAAAACGGCGTGCCGTCCGTGTTTCTTGGGATGTGATCTGTCTTATGTCCATTTTAATGTGGCCCTGGTAATACCATATTTTCTGCAATTTTTTTTGCGACCTTTGTTCTTTCGGCATTTCAGCTAACGTAAGTTATAAGTTAGCATCAGAATAGTTGCAATTGGGTGTTCTTCCCAGTTCCTATTTGTCATTACTAGCCATTCCTAAAAAAAACATTGATTGAAACATCTTGCGGGTACAATAAGCCGAACCACTTTGCCCGCATTTATTACGTTTTTTGATTAACTTCTAAAATTAACATGCTTTAACAAATACGGGCTTACATCAATAGAATAGAAATATTCCAAATAATGATATACATTATTGATATTGACTAAAGACGCGCTTACCAATTTGATTATTATTCGAAAGAAGTATTTCAAAAGCTTCCGGGAAATCAAATTATAAGCCATCTATAATAAATGTCAGTGATCTGGAAAATGGCGCTTTCGCCTAGTCGAATTATTCCCATCAAAGCGTGCCTTGATATCATCAAAAGCGTTCCAATGGCAGAAGCGCTGTTGCAAATATTATATAAAATTCAGTTTATGTAATTCTATATAAATGTCGTTCTGGCTCACTTTACCAGCAAGAGCTCACTTAGCCCCGCTCTACTGTACTAGTTGAAATCGTAAACATTTCAACGTTTTAAAATTATGTCGGTACATTGCACCTTAGCCGTCATTAATTCACGTTTATTTATACAAACATTTTAGGTACGATGGTTATTAAACTTGGTGACGTTGTCGTTCCATATGATCATAATTTTAAACTTTTCATCACTACGAAATTGCCGAATCCCTGCTATACACCAGAGGTATCAATCAAAGTCTTATTGGTTAACTTCACAGTTGTTTCAACGTAAGTATAAGAATCGAGTATGATTTAATGACATGCTTTAAATTTGCTGAATTTGTTGTCAAAATTGGAATTTCTGAATAAACGCTTTTTTATACGTCCAAGCAGAAGCAACATCAATCTCTGCTTAAGGTAATAAACTACAGCCTATACAAGTACCGGTTCCATTCTAAAAATACATGAGTCATATACAATGTTGTGTTTGCGTGGAATTGTTAAATCTAAATAAAGGGACCAAGATGGATACAATGATTGCCACGAGTGGTGATGTTATTCCAAAAAATACCGTAAAAAAAGAAAGGGTAAAAAAAACATTTTTATAAGTCAGAAATTATAAAGGAAGTGGTGAGGCTTTGTGGAGAAGAATATGAAAATTATAAGGGTTACGTTATATCTGAATGAGAATTAGGAGAAGACTGTCGATAAGTTTTAAGGTTAAGTTAGTAGTAAAATGTAGAATCATTATTTTGTTGTAGTAGTCGGTTGAAGTGCTTTCAAAATGTTAATGCAGACGTTAGGGCTGAAATACTTGCTATATATCTAACCCAAACTTACTAACGATGCAGGGAAGGGCTTAGAGGTTCGCGAGACTATGGTCTCGGTCTTGTCTCGGTCCCGGTCTCGAAAACGAGACTGAGACCGAGACTTAACGATCGAGACCGAGACCAAAACCGAGACCGAGGTAACGAGACTCTCGGTCTCGGTCTCGAAACATATTTTTATTTGTTGAATTTTCAAAACTTATTTTTCTGAAAAAATCAATTTTTTATGTATGTTATTGGCAATTTATGCCAACGGGGTCCAATCAACCAAAAAATTGAAAATCGTGCAAATCCGGGTATAATGCTTGTTTAATTTAAATTGGGCTGTTTTTTTAAGAATCTAGAAGAAATGTTATACTGTTATGTACATAATACCTATGTAATTATGTAGATAACTTATTTTGAGCCATTTCCAAGCAATAAACAGCTATGAGTTTTCACATTTTTCGTAATATCTACAAGGTAATAAAATATCGCGTATCCATTAAAACAACTGCACATCTGCTTCTAGTACAACCGTGCCAGATTAGTATATTAAAAGGTGAATGGCCACCCTTGACTATATCCACTTATACAGTATATACCGTATACCTATACAGAGTGACCCAAAATTAGTGGACGAAGCATTAACCCTGTAGTTATTGGTCAAAAATACCTTAATTTTTTTCTATAAACATATATCGGGAAACGCCCCCTACGGGAGCTAGGGCGTCTTAAAGGTGGGCCCCTGAAGATGTTCTTTTTTCTAATTATTTCCAAAATTATGTAAAATAGAGTTTTAAAATTTTGGAATTCCCCTAAGTAAGCTAAGTTTAATATTTAGAATTCGGAAATGGAATAAGAAATCGAAAATTTTAGTTAGGTCAGGTGCTTTACATTTTGGGAGCAAATCTAAAAAATTAACGTCAACTTTTTTGTGGGCATTTTTTTATTTTCTTTTCAAATTTTGAATACGTAAAAAAGTGCCTCTTATTTCGTATCATTAGAACGCAGGGTTTTGAGAAAAACGGATTATAAATGTATTCCGACTGCCAAAAACGGGTGTAAATTGAATGCTATAGTTTATCAAATTTGTAAAATCTGTCATAACTTTTTTCTGGAACAAGTGTTTCTACTATTTTATAATAATATGAAGCTTTGTAACGTCAAAAGGAATTTTTGGGGAATATCAAAAACTATAACCTTCATTTTACTCCCGTTTTTGGCAGTCAGTATACTTAAAAATCTGTTTTTATCAAAAACGCTGCCTCCTAGCGAAACAAACTAAAAGGCACTTTTTGCGAAAAAAAAAATTGAAATTTTCAAAATTTTAAGAAACAATATATAAAAAGTTAATTTTTAAATTCACCCCCTAAAATGGTCACACCTGACTAAAATTTTTTATGTTTAATTCCATTTTTAAATTCAGAATATTAAAGTTAGTAGAATCCCAAAATTGTAAAACTTTATTTTACACCGTTTCGGAAATAATTAAAGAAAACCATATTCAGGGGTTCATTTTTAAGAGGCTCTAGCTCCCTTCCCGATATATATTTATAAGACAAATTTTAGTTATTTTTGACCGATAAATACATGGTTGATGTTTCATCCACTAATTTCGCGACACCCTGTATACCGTTAAATTTTAAATTTTAAGTTTTCAAAATAAATTTTTCCATATAATTCAGAATGTTTGAAAATGACATCACTTTGTATGGCTACGCTACAACTGATAAGAAATGTAAAAAATAAGAAGAAAAAGCGTTGACTTTGACAACCAAATTTACATAAATCGGTACCTAGTTTTTATGTGTACATACTTAAAAATACCTATCACTTGTATACCTACCTACATTACACGTAAGCATTTTTATATCAAAACAACAATTTAGAAACTAACATGAAATATTAAAATATTAGTAGGTACCTATTTAAGTTAACTATTATTAACTATTATTTAATGTAAATATGTTCTATATTATTATATATTAATATATTCTATATTAACTATTATTATCCAAACAACTGTTGCAAACAAAAAATGTAAAATTATTTAAAAAGTTTATCCCTAATATCACATCTACACCAACAACTGATACACAAGAGACACTTATTAGATGTTTCATTTAACTTAACATTCCGAAGTATCGTATGGTGTGAGGGTGGCCTCAAAAAATTCCACGGTACTTAGGCGCCATTGGAGCCCCTGTACGTCCTCCTTAGGTCAACCAATCCATCTAAGCCATCGCCCAGCCTAGTGTTGTAAAAAAGGCGGCGATGTTGCCCGACCTGCTCTGAGAATAGCCATGGTTGGCCATCGTTCTCTCAAAATGGATTTCCTTAGTTCCGAAACAGCGTCGCAATCGCAGAGTACTGTTTCGTCCTTCTGTTCACAGCCTCTGCATAGAGGTGTCTCGCATAATCTAATTATGCATTGTATAGAGATGTTTTCTTAACTGGCAGTATCCAGTCAGAATCCCCGCCATGATTCGTAGGTTCTTCCTTGACATACCTAGGTATGCCTTTGCTGCACTCGTTTGGGTAGCTTCCTGGCAAGTCGACAGTTAGTTGTTTGGTCCCATCTTGCCCTAAAGTCTTCATGGATGATTTTTTATCATATTTAAGTGGATAATATTAACAACGCATGTATGATAAATATCAATGAGCGCATCCAGACCCTAATTTGTTTTAGGGGATTGCAAGATCAACTGTTAGCTTTAGTAGTTATGCAAGAGCGTCCAGACCTAGAAGAACAAAGAAGTCAGATAGTAGTAAGTGTAGCTCAAATGAAGCACGAGCTCAAAGATATTGAAGATCGGATTCTAATGAAATTGAGCACCTCTGAAGGATCGCCACTGGATGATCTTGATTTCATAATTACCTTGGAAGCATCTAAAGTTAAAAGTGAAGATATAAAGGTCAGTGGTATTAATTGTGGTAACTTTTCACTAATCGTGTCCCAAAAATATAAATGTAAGAAAATTAATTTACAAACAATATAAGGTGTATCTCAAAGAATATCGTCTTGGCTTTTGTCATTAATAATAAAAGTTATTATTTACAATGGGCGAACAGGTATTTTACGAGTGGAAAACAGGTCCTTTATTTAGTTTATACAAAGTCACCCGGTACAGGGAGCACAAAAACTTGACAAATGTTGGCCTACGAACGAGAAAAGTACTTTTTCATAATACCTCTCTGAACACTATCAATTTCGACGTCTCTGTAGAGCAAAGAAAATAAGTCTTTCCGGTGCGCCCCCAAAATTAAAACTTTTCCGTGCGCCCGCACTTTTATTAACATAAAATATAACAATAAAAATATCATAATTCAAAAACTCCAACCACGTATTCCACGCACCTTTCTCTAATTTTTCTAATAGTTGTAGATATGTCGACTTCCCTCGCCTGATATTGATTGAACCGCTTGAGTAATTCTTTACTTTAGAATTCCAATATTGTTGGATATTGAAGTGGTGTCTCTTACCTGTTTTAAACACCCCCAAAGCCAATGTCGAGTGGAGGACACAAAACTGGATCATTCTTTCCAAGCCAGCTTGCTCCAAATTTGAGGCGCACCCATTTCAGTATTTCCTTAGCATAATGGGCTGGACACCCATCCTGCTGAAAGATAATTTTTTGTTGCAATAATAAGGCAAGTGTTCAAGATTTTCGCTAAAAATGTATCCAACATTTCCAAATAACTGTTCCTGGTGCATGCAGCATTAACAGCTTATTATAACAGCGCATCATAAATTAACTTTTTTCTTAAATACTGACGTCTTGGTGGAATCCTAAATTAGGGGGTTGTTCCTAGACCAGTACCTCACATGTTCAGATGCTACACTCCCATTTGTATAAAAAGTGTATTCGTTCGAAAACAATAAATTTATAAAACTCTATTTTCTTTGAAAATTTCTTCACTCATAGGCAAAAATTTTGCCAATTTGCTTCATTGCCTTCTTGCAGGGTTTGATTAAAATGCTCCGGATTTGGCTTTTTGCAATTTTCAAATATCTAGCACGAATTCTGAGGGATGACGATAGATTTTCGGTAACGGATTGAAGAACTAGAAGCGTCGCAGCGTCATCTTCATTATATTGCTTTTTCCTTTTTGAGATTCAGTACGGAATCAGTTCTCGGAAATTTCTTTACGAAGTTGCTATAATAGCCAGTTTGGTTTTGGATTGTTCCACAATACATTGGTAATAAATTTGTCCACCTTCGAAATACCGGTCTATAAAAACACTTTGTTCATTAGTTAACATTAGTACAAAATCTTTGTTCAAAATTTTGATTGTTTAATTTCACGAACTGGGACAGGTACGAGTAGCACATTGTAAAAAGAGGTTGGTATATTAAGGTAGAACAAGTACTTAGATGATATTGACGAGTGTTTAAAAAGTGTCTTAATGCCGAAATTTGTTTTTTTTTATTTGATTGAATTTAACCCAAATGTGAGATTTTGAATGCTCATTTAATTCCAAATTACTTTTTATTTTTGCATTTTTGTCAAATATTAAAAATAAAGGTACTTTTCTCTTAATTCTTCCAACCACGATTTTTTTTGTTTCAAATAAAGAATTTGAGTCTAGTTGAGGCTAATGTTTGATTTAAATTATGATTTTTCAGGCATTTACGATTTCCTGAAGGACCATCAGATGAGGGTTTTCACGTGTCCCCAAATGAGAACATTGCGATCAAACGGGATCAAGACAAATGAATATTACACTTAGCACAAAAAAATGTCATTCCTTTATAACTGGGTTTCTTATATCTATCAAATTACTTTTTGTCACTAACTCGTTTGGAGGATCTGGCAATGACACTGGACTCTCACTTGGTCTGCTCCTTTTTCTGATTGCTGGCTTGTCAGTTTTACTTAATACCAACGCTACACTTGCTCGTCAGTGTAGCATTCAAGAATTTTATTTCTAGAAACCCTCATTTGGAGAGCTTTCCTTTTATACTATATCTAGGCACTTAGGACCTCCGTCCACCGCCGAAACGCAACTGCAACTCAAGTAAACCAATTCTTTATGAAAAATAAAAAACGAAATGCCTTTATGATGGTAAAATTACTGCAAATAAATGAACACAAGTTTAAAGCGTTCTACAGAATGCCTAGAGTCCTATTTTTGGAACTTGTTAAAACTCATCTACCGACGCAACTCAAACACGATTGGTTTCAGACTGTTGCGTCTGCAATTGATCCTGTCAGTTTTAGTGCAACCCTTGCATGAGAAACGTGGTATTTTGTAGGTACCATGCCTTTTATAAATTAACTTTCCTCAATGTAACAAGCAGTTTTTCTTCTGCACTCATGTTGGTTCTATAATTCGTGTTCTTTTTTTTTTGTATGTACGGTCGCAGCCGTTCTACAAATAAATACTGCAACTTGAGTTACAGTTGCAATATAGTTGCATTGCGGCGGTGGACACAAGCTAAATCGATTGCATGTGTAAACATACGTAATATTCACTTTTTTAATCTGATAAAAGTGCGATAGATAATGATAGGAAAATTGATCTTGTCGACTCCTCCCATATGCTTATTATACACTCGCACAACTTCTGGCCGCTCAGTTTCAACATATTTCTTTTCAGTCTTGTTCCATCTCTTGCAGAAATCTCTCTCCTAATCTCAACAAAAATCGATGCAAGTACTACAGGCTTATCTGACAAATTGTTGAATTATCTGATTTTTTAGTCTTCAGAATATTCCCTATTATAAAAATCTTTTGAATCACTTTTTTTCTTCAGCCTATATTGTCATACCACTTTGTTAGTATGACTTCTCCATCTACACTTATCAGCTGCTCACAAGAACCACTACCAAGCTTCTTCATATATTTGTCACACAAAAGGCCGGATTGCTAAAACCGAGGCTAAAACAGTGTATATTGCGTATATACTTTTATTTCTCAACCACTGCAGTAGATTGTAGTTTGAGAAATAGTTATCGAAAATGAGAAGCACATTATTTTGATTGATTCTTTCTGCTAACTTCATCACCGCTGGTGTATCCCGACTAAAGGTTTTCAACATTCTTGGTTCCAGTTCTGTTGTCCATCGCTCTTCATATATTATAAAGACATCCACTTGTTCAACTATTTTGATTCCTCATGGATTTGGTTTCCCTGCTTTATAGTCAATGATCCTTTGAAAGGCACCATTTGCTCATCGACACTGGTGCTTCCTTCTATTGGTAAACATAGCAGCCGTTCTCTTATGGAATTGTATAATAGCCTCAATTTCCAAAATCTATCATTTCCGTCGGGTTCGCCTCTTACGTCAACACAATGAATATTTTGTCTCCATTTTAGAACACGATTAGCTGGCATGATGTCTGCTATTTGAGAGACCCGAAGCTTTGGTTACCAGTAGCATCGAATTCTAGGATAACTCAAATTACACATCAGAATATGAATTCGAAGTAACGATATAGAATTTTATTTTTTTGTAGTTGGTTCATAATTAGCTAAGTGATTGTGTACTACAAAAATAATGGTGCATTCCCCCAATTTCTGCAACAGATCGTCAGTGAAGTATCTTGTAAAAAATTTGTAAGCGCTTTCCAGGTCATCTACTAGTTGGCGGTTGAACTTGTACTGTACTATTGTATGGAAGGAGTAATGTACGATAGTCTTTTTTTCCTCCAGCCTGTATCTTTTTTAGCTATTAAATTTCCAAAAATATTCAATCGTCATCGTCCGTCACTTCAGGAATAGATTCAGGCTCAATATCTTCATCAGAATTATGTTGAATAGACATTGCATAGGAATAGAATAAAAATACTTTTTCGAAAGATAAACTCATATAAAACATGAAGCATTACCTGTTACATAACCTTGTCGCTCTACTTCAAGTTCACTATCTGAGTCATCTGATAGATCCTCTAATCAGATAAACTACTATCTAAATCTCGAAATTCTTCTTCTGTTAGTGGCCTTTTTCTATCTCGAGGCATAGCTCAATCTCCACAGTCTGAAAATGCATTCAGGACATGCTTGGAAGGCCTACGTCGCAAACAAATGGAAAATGGCTTTCGGTCAGATTTCGTTTATCATGGTTTTTTTTAGGAAATTTTACAGGCTTACATTATAAGCCTTGATTGCCCATTGTTCCCAACATATCAAAAAACTAGGAAAGTCTTGCAGATGTAATTAAATTTTTCCTAAAAAACGCCTTTTAACATTTTTTTTCTTTGCAACGCCACTGCATTTTTAATGGCTTTTTTGAACATAATTTTTGCTTGGGTGAGTAAAACATTTCCTTATCCGAAGGATTGCAGTACAAAGGTAACTTTGTCTCTGCCAAAAAAAGGGCACGTTGACAGCCAAAATGTGAACTTTGGAAAAAATCTGAGATATCCCACATTTTTCACTTTGAAGCCCAATACCATTGGAGATTATGCTTTGCAACAATAATAACTCTTGTTCAGAATAAAAATGTCTGCAACATATTAAAATAACAACAAAATTTGTTTTGGGCGTAGTCCCTTTTCTGTATGTTTATTAGCGATATGCAAAAAGAAACGTATATCCTATAGAAGACATAGGATAGTCGGCAAGTACACAACAAGTACACTATTTTCCTAAGACTCCGATCAAACTTTTCTAACAATAACCGATCATTAGCCACTACAGAACGTACATACGCAATTTGTGAAAATCAAATACCTAACCTTATATTTACGTGGATATTTACTTGAATTGCATATCACTAGCATTTACTGTCTTTACAGCACGATGTCCTCAATTGAGGTCGACCAGAACCTCGCAGATAACTCACTTACCTTTTATTGTAAACAATTTTGTTGGTTTCCACACTTAAATATGCACTTTTGTAACTATCACCACAAATCGACAACAACATCAATAAACTCGGTATATCTCGGACAGAATATCAACCTATCCAAGTAGCGCCCTCTATTGATACGCATATGGAGCTCATACCATGATTCAAGGATTCGGAGACAGATACCGTTTTTTATGCCAAATATAAACTACACGTGTGATCATATGAGAACAGAGTTGACAAACTGTAAAGGCGCCTGCAGACATGGCAAACGTAGGCCGCATTTGTGGACATTGGCCGATCATGTGTATAGAAAACACAGCACGAACTTCGTCCAACGTTGGCGCTGGCCGACGTTCCCCTCGGAGGCGGTATTTCTAGCGCACATCAAACGGATCATGTTTCGACTGGCATATTGGCCTGTGGATTAAATCTCTATCCACACGATGCGTGAACATATGCATTGTTTTTGCCGTGTGAATTGTTAACTAAATATTTAAAATCTGTAGCAGACATCCTACAGAAATTGCTGAATTGTCCCGCTGTACCTGAAGAAATGTATTCATTATTAAGATTTAAGGTGTAATCATATAAATGGTTGACTTTATCGTTATAAAGCACACCTTAGACTTACCTACTCCAGCTAATATTTGACCCACCATCTGCACTGCTTCTTCTTAGGTGTTTTTTTTAACTGGCAGTACAGTTTTGGATAACAACAGCAATGATGAAGCCGAAACGGCGACTTCAGTTTCATTGCGATCGATTTTGTTCAATGTTGGGTGTAGTTCGCTATTTTTCACAC
>MU184355.1:127307-137740 GCA_016904865.1 Pissodes strobi | reverse complement strand
AACAGCAATGATGAAGCCGAAACGACGATTTCAGTTTCATCGCGATCCATTTTGTTCAATGTTGGGTGTAGTTCGCTATTTTTCACACATTGCCAACATTCGCCAACGCTAGCACGTCATGTGAATGCTTTCAAGTTGCGAATGATGACGAATATGCGAATGTTGGCTTCAATTTTGGCCCCAGCGTTTGTCAAAAACCTGCACATCGTCTGTAGACCGCTTAAAAAACAATGGAATTTTGATATATGAAAACATTTAACCTAAAGAGACCCGACAACTCATTCATTAAAATCCGAAATCTTGCAAAAATTTCAACAAAACGATTGTCCCGCCTCCTTATATTTTTATGTATCGTGTTCAAACTTTTACCACGGCCGAATCCTCGCCGTGAGCAAACTTCGTCCCCACTACTAAATGTAGTATTGCCCGCGCCAGCCTGAGCGAAAGCAAGGACAGTTCATAGACGTAGACTTTGAAAATGTGAGTCCATCATAATAATAATTACAATAATTATTCGGGTGCATTATTTAAAATATATTTATGTTTTATTTATAGTGTGTGAGTTAGATTGAGTTAGTTTGGGATAGATATGGGTTCTGAAGGTTAGTTAACACAAAATAGTTATTTTGCTAATGAATGCTGAAAGTGATACTTTTCCGAACGCGACTGCAAGTTGATCAAACGACAGACACATAGCGGAGTTCAGGCATGTAGTCGAGTGCGAAAAAGTCACTTTCCACATGAGCGAAATTTGAAAAGGAACGTGTGTAAAATACTTATCTGATTTTCTGCAAGCAAATAAGTGTTGGTAGCAAAAAGCAATGATTTTTAACCTAAAAAGGTATTTGGGAAAAAGTATAAAAATAGTTGTTTGGAAAAATCGAGAGATTTTTATAATGCAGGGTTAATATAATTCAGGGTTAATGTTTGTAGAAAAAGTATATTTAATATACATTTAACGGCCATTAAGAGCCAAGCATGAGAATATGACATGAGCCGAGATAATGAATTGTCATTGCATAATATACTATCCAGCAGCTAACATTGAAATAAAATTTCCAAAAACTTATTTCCAGAATAATTTCAAATTTGAACACGGAATTTATGAGATCCCAAAAATGCGCAATTTTATCCTGATTTAAACGTTTCTGTGACACATAGAGTTTTCCTGCTCTCAATGGTTAAACGAAAAATTAAATCATCCCACTGCTAGCCTAAAAATAAATTGGTTATCATTATTTTTGGGACAAGTAAAAAGGAACTGAAGCATACAAATTTTATTTAAAAAGATATAAATATGACAAATATCTGGTTAATGACTATACATAATATATTCAAAAAATAGCTTAATACCTATTTGCTTCTATTAAATACCTATTAAAAATATAGTTTCATTTCGTTATATATGCTATTACATTGAAAAAAAAATCTCCTAAATAAACTGGTATATTTAGACATAACTAAACGTAAAAAAAATTTAAAACAAGCTTTTATTTAAATGCACTAAAAAGAAAGAAAAATAAAATTTGAAGTAAATCAAACCCATTATTTTGTTACATTAAACATTTTTATATGGTATAAAAGCTTGGCGCAAGATTTTCGTGTTTAAATTTCTCGCGACAAGCTTTTATATCATATAAAAATGTTTAAATAAAAAAAATAATGGGTTTGATTTACTCCAAATTAAATTTTCTCCTTTTCAGTGCATTTAAATAAAAGCTTGTCTTATTTTTTTTACGTTTATTTCTTTTTTACCTTTTAGTATTACGGGGTAGCCAAATCATAAATTTAGTAAATATTATATTTTTATTTATAAAACTTAGATTCGTAGTCTACAATAAAAGCCATTTTGAATCCGCCATTTTGAATTTTAAAAATCTGATAGGAAAATTATATTCCTTGTCGGCATGTTACGCCTCTTTCAGACGATACGGATTTTAGCCGGTCCGGTGTATTGGTTTTAACGTGTAGTCCAGTAGTGCACTAAACTAATTGTCACAAGGTTTTAATGCACCACTCACGTTAAAACCAATAAAACCGGACCGGCTAAAATCCGTATCGTCTGAAAGAGGCCTAAAAACGGTTTTTGATGGATCAAAAACGGGGAAAATAGCTATTTAGTGTTATAATTTATTATGAAAAAAGTATGTTTATATGATGACAGCATCGAAAAAACAAATCATAGGTCTGGTGTCTCGTTTTTTTACTTGTTGATTGGCTATTTCCTGAGTCATTTCCCACAGTAACCGTAAACTTTAAATTTGGCAACGCTACGTCTATCGACCTTAGAATGTGACTCAATGTTGGGGGGAAAACAAAGAGCCATTTGTCCCGACTCTTTAGGTTAAATGTCTTTGATATGAACCATACCATAATATTGTATGTCCTCATTCGATGACGCCATGACTGAAAGGATTAAACCAACATAGCATTTGTCACGTTTTTGTGCTCCCTGTCCATAAGAAGAAAAACAACACGAATCTTGTTTTTTAAGAATCAAAAGCATTTGTCAAAAACAATTTTTCCGAAATGTGAAATATTTGGTCCATTTGCGCTATTATAAAGTCCATCCGTGAACATACTGTGTAGAGTTGCTCGAGAAGTTGCAGCGGACCAAGCGTGTCATGTTTTAACTGGAACATTCAGTCTTTGCATATATTATTTGATTTTTCAATACTACGAAATCCAAAGATTTTTTATGTTAATTTAACTTTAATAATTTTTTTTACACAATCCAAAGATGTAGATAATTTAATTTCCTGGTTATTAAAACATAAAAAATAAAATATATATATTTTTTATGTTTCAATAACATAGAAAATACGAACGCAAAATACAGGTTGCAAAAAATATTTTAAACCATAAAGGTATTCTCACAAAATATGAGCATAAATTGTAAAATGAAATATTGATTTCTAAACTAAAGATAAATTCACCTTGTTTAATTTGCCATATAAAGATTAACATTTTTCGGTATAAGTTTAAGTAGGTATCTAGTATCTACTATATAGATACTAATATGCTCAGCGTTTACATAAAACAGAAGGACGGCTTCTGGCTAAAACAAATTAGGAAATCTTAAAAGCCATTGTGACACACACCATTAGAAAAATAAATGTAGCTTTTCATTTTTTCAAAGGTATAATTGTGTAATGTTTTCAGAATAAAGTCGAGGCGGCAGAAATTACTCAAATTGACATTGACAACACCAGAGCCCTTTATATTCCAGTTGCAAACAGAGCACAAATCTTATTCTTTTGTTTGGCTGACTTGTCTAATGTAGATCCGATGTACCAGTATTCTTTGGAATGGTTTATTAACATTTTTATATCGACTATGGCAGAGACCGAGAAAAACGGTAAGACAATAAAAACAATAAAATAGTAAACCTTCTAACCGTACATATTCTATAAAGTAAAGCTTGATTATTGTATGGATATTGAAGCTTTACTTACACTCGGATATTTAGGGATTTTTAAAAGTAGCGAAAGGCGGCCCAAAGCACCGAACATTAACAAGAGACTAGAAGGTCTACTCCCAGTCAGCACTTTTGATGTAGCGCTTACAAAGGCGATACGCCAGACTTGAGACGAACTGGAGTGAAACGTGGCACGAGGCCTGAGCAGTTAACCAGCATTTCTAGTCCACTGTTAATGTTAGGTGCCCAAATTGATACCCTAGAGCAGAACACCCATTTTCTATTTTAAGGTGTATAACGAGCCACCTATTTGTTTCTTGCAATATTATGAAGCCCGTCGTTCAGTTACTTTCCATCGGTTGATTGTCGTATGAGCACGTGGTTTGCGAGGAATATATGTGTATTACTTTTTAGGTCGTTAGAATTAAGGTAAGCGTTTTTTAAATCGCCTTGTGATGCCACTTCTTAAATAACAAAGTTATTGTAATAAGGTAGGTATCTATAAAGCTTCTAAATTATCAGTGAATATGTTTGTCTGAGATTATATAAAAATCATGGAACAGTATATGACGGCTAAACTTCGGGTGTACTTTTGGGTTAAATGATCCATCCAGAGATAATTTTATTCGCGAAACTGAATATATTGCCAGTGTTCTGCATATTTTGGTTTTAGATTGATGGTGCTATGACTTAAAATTCTAGGCCCTCAGAAGGGTCTGGGGATGATAATCGTATGTCAAAAGCTGTAAAAGCTTTATAAAATGACGTTAAATTTAAGACAGCAGCAAGACAATTTAAGGTTCCTCTAATAACTTCGAAGAGACGTGCTAACGGCGTTAATAGTGTTAATAAGTATGTAACTAACCGCCTAAAAATGTTAGAAATAAAAGATTTTTCTGACGAACAGGGATTAGAAACTACTAAATCACATCTTAGAATATTATGTAGAGTAGAATGCATGGATTAACAGAGGATGCTAAAAAAGTAGCATACGAATTCGCTGTAAAAAACAAACTTCCATATCCGTTGCCTGATAGTAACAAAATGGCAGGTAAGGACTGGCTAAGAGGGTTCTTTTTTTTTTTCTTTTTTATAGCAGTGGCACACACACTAAAGGAAGATCCTATGGCGCTAGACGAGCGGTGTGTGTGCGACAGAGAAATCGTAAAATACCTCTAAGGGCACCAGAAGCAACATCAGCAGCTCGGGTTACGATCAGCCTAATGTTCGAACGTTTTTTTTCATTACTAAAATCAGTTTTGGGGACGTATTTCGAACCGTGTAGGATATTTAACATCGATGATGCGTCGGTAAATACTGTGGTTGATTCCAAGATTTTGATTCCCGCTGTGCGAGGTTCGTCTACTGCTGCAGTAATATGTGTGTCGGCAGGTGGAGATTATGTGCCTCCTATACTTTTTTTTGAGGCTGCAAATGGAAGCAGAACTTAAAGATGGAACTCCGCCAGGTTTTGTGTTTGTCTGTAATTCATCCGGCTGAATGACTTTGGAGGTTTTTCAGTAATGGTTCGGTCATTTCCTGTATAATGTAAACTTTTCGCATACTATACAAACTTAGAAGTTCTTGAAAAAGCGAGGCAAAGTTACGCTACAATTCTAGTTTTCCCTCCCATAAGCTCCAATCTTTGGATGTGAGAATCATGTTTCCATTATTCCACAATGGGCGGCTGACCTCAAACTCGTCAACACGCAAGGCAATCGCGGCGTGTTATTTATGTCAGAAAAACCCTCAAAAGAAACCCTCAAAAGAAATGTCAAATTTTTAAAACGAAATGGAAATACCCCAAGCGAGTAGGACGAATATCCCACATCCACAATCTCATACTGAAATATCAGTAAGTCCCAAGGATTTGGGGGGGGGGGGGACAACAATTTGACTAGAAAAATCAAACAAACAACACTAAAAGTTGCATCCTATAATGGAAGACCACTTCTGTCTGAAGAAAAACTTATAGAAATTGAAATGTAATTGGAAAGCATAAGGTGGGACATAGTAGGAATGAGCGAGGCAAGAAGACATGGCGAGTGTGTGGAAACACTAACAACGGGACACAAACTGTACTATAAAAGACACGATACAAAATCAGAAGGTGTAGTTGTTTTTTTCATCCACAAAAGATATTCAAAAAACATTAAATTGATTCAAGCAATATCCATAAGGGTAATTTATGATATTACGTTTAAACCATAGATACAGTATGAAAGTCATTCAGGTATATGCACCGACCCAAAACCATAGCGACGAAGAAATAGGAATATTCTATGAAGACATACCCAATGCCATGAAAGAAAATAAAACGCATTTTACAGTCATATGTGGAGATATCAACGCCAAGGTTGGACTAAAAGTCGACCAAACGGAGATGATACTTGGAAACTATGGAAGCCCTGGCAGAAACGATTGAGATGAAACTATGTTAAGTTACCTACTAGAAAACAACCTGTACATAATGAATAGCTTTTACGGCAAAAAGCAACACAGAAAATGGCCCCGACGGCAGGACACGAAATGAGATCGATTACTTCATTACAGATAAGAAAGGTATTTTCGAAGATGTTACAGTTTTGAATCGTTTCCCAATAGGCAGCGACCATCGAATGATGTCAGTAAAGAAACAAAATGTTTAAAAAGAAAACTATAACAAAGTGGAAAGAACCAGAAGAAATAGATAAATACAGAGACCAGATTGAGAAAGCTTTAAATGAAATAACAGAAGCGGATAGCATAAACAACATAAACACGAATATAATAAAATCATTAGAAAATGCTCAAAGACAATACTGTCCTAAAACTGCCAAAGAAGAAGTAATCAGCAGGGAAACACAAAATAAAATAAAACAAAGAAGAGACCTTAAAAGTGCACCAAATACAGACGGGCAGAGACTAATTACATATTAATAGAGAAATACAAAAATCAATGAGGAGAGACTTAAGAAAATACAAATACGACCATGTGGTAAAAACCATTGAAAAAAATAAAAGCATGAAAGTCCTAAGAAACAAACTAGCCACTGGAAGACAAGAAATATTCAAACTCCAAGACAAGGATGGAAATGTAAAATAGAGATACAATAATACAAATAGTGAAAGATTTTTACAAAGAGCTATATATACAAGAAGAGGCACCCAGAGAGAAATCAACTAAATCAAGGGAAAGTGCAAAACCAGGGATCAGAAGACATTCCAGACATCACTAAGCTAGAAATATATCGCGCCCTCAAGAAAATGAAAAACAACAAAGCCCCAGGCGAAGATGGAGGTGTAACTGAAGCAATAAGGATGGGAGGACCGGTACTAATAGAGAAAATGCAGACTCTGTTTAATTTATGTCTACAAAACCAAGAGATACCCTGAAAGTGGAACAATGCAATGTCACTACCATCCTATTACACAAGTAGTACTCGATTAGACAACTATAGACCCATAAGCCTACTGAACCATATTTACAAAATATATACCCGCATAATAACAACCAGATTGGAACCGAAATTCGACCTATACCAGCCAAGAGAGCAGGCAGGGTTCCGGATAGGATTTGGGACGAATGACCATCTTCAAAGCCTGAAAACGTTAATAGAGAAGACAATAGAATATAATAGACCATTAGTTCTAGTTTTTAGACTTCCAAATGGCGTTTGACACAGTGGAAATGTATGCTATCCTCCAGGCTCTCAAAGAATGCAGAATAGATAACAGGTGCATCCAAGTTGTATATGATATATATAAACATGCAACAGCGACTGTAAGACTGCATCAAACTACGCAGAAAATAGATATAAAACGAGGGGTACGACAAGGAGACACTTTATCACTAAAACTGTTCACAGCGGTTTTAGAATACGGTTTTAAAAGACTAAATTGGGATAACAAGGGTATTACAATAGATGGAGAACAACTTAATAATCTCCGATTCGCGGATGATATAGTATTGATTGCGGATGATAATGATATAAGTGAAGCACGTGACATGCTGCAACAACTCCAGAACGAATTGGAAGCCGTTGGTCTGAACATAAACTATGCCAAAACTAGGGCAATAACAAACCTAGTACCAACAGGAAATAAATGCATAGAGGGAGCCCAAGTAGAATATGTAGAAAAGTATACCTATTTGGGACACGAATTAAAAATCAACAGGGACAACCAAACTTGTGAACTTTTAAGGCGCATAAACTTGGAATGGGCAGCATACGGCAAATAGAGACACATATTTAAGGACAAAATCCCTATAAGTCTAAAAAGCAAGACTTTTAACACGTGTATCTTACCGGTCCTCACATATGGAACAGAAACCCTAACGCTCACTAAGGCTTCAGCAAGGAAATTGAGTGTCACACAAAGAAAGATGGAAAGATCTATGCTGAGGATATCACTCAGAGACAGAGTAAGAAATGAGGAGATTCGTAGAAGAACAAAGGTAGAAGACATAATTGAAAAGAACTCAAAGTCGAAATGAAGGTGGGCCGGTCATGTAGCATGACCAGAGATCAGAGATGGACAAAAAACTTCTGAAATGGAGGCCATGGTCAGACAAACGAAATCCCGAGGGACCACCCACCAGATGGACGGATAATTTAAAAAAGATCAACACCAACTGGATTGCAACGGCACAGGACCGAGAAACTTGGAAGAAACTTGAGGAGGCCTATGTCCGACAGCGAACGCAAATGGCTGGAGAATGATGATGATGATGATGACTGTCATAATAGGGCACTTCAAATATTGTGAACTACTAAAAAGCGTAAATCTACTAATTAAATATCACCCTGTCCTAAGTTTGAACTTGAACTGGACAAATGTTATATAAACTTTCACTGTTAATTATAAACAACTTGAGCGGTCGACGGGAGCGATTTTAATCCTAATGATGCAGCCATCAGCATTTTGTAACATATAAATATGGAGGAAAACGCCAAATTCATCAGGCTTTCGGGTCTCTCAACTCCGCTCAATCTAGCTGGGGGCAGTACATAGGTAGTCCATTTCTAGTTGTTCTGTCCCACAACCCCCATATCTGTAAACACCTGGACACAGGTCCAGGGCAATCATGACCTTACCTATCCTGGATGGACGTATGTACAGGTATACGACATTCGGGGGATACTAAAAGTAGAGACAGTCGAATTTACGAGTGAAGTTTCAGAATTTCTAGTAAAGGGATAGTTTTTGGGGATTTTTAAAAAGTAGTGCAAGTGCAAGTTAGAAATGTGTGATGAACTTAAACCAGAAAGACTTACCTTATAAATATCAAAACGAATACATAAATAAGACAACCCCGCTCACATACACTTTATTAATAAAATAGTGACGTCGCTTGTTAGAAAAACTTTGATCTAAGCCTCCCTCGAGAAGACATACATTTAATGTTAATTGGGTATAGTGTAAACTCTTAATTCATCTATAAACTTAAACACGCCTTCATTAGTATACAGTCTAACAGTTGTTAAGTTTGTTTGTAAATAAACTTGTTACTGTTTTTATCAATGTGTCTCCTTTATTATCTCTTCTCAACTTGACGTAGTCCGATCCTAAAACTGGGCTACTTTTCTGCACGCTAAATAAGGGGTGGCCTCACAAGAAAAAAATACAAATCGTGACAAGATGGCTCCATAACCTCCAGGAAGGGTTGTCACTAATTCTCAAATAACATCAATCAATATTTAATGAATCATATATGCAAACCTGTACACACCTAAATACCATTCAGGACATTAAAAAGCCTGGCATCGTTCCATATAAACCTGACCTGTTTAGGGATATCAATTTCTTGGCTGCGGAAGTAACGGAACAGAGCATCAAAATACAGGAAATTGGTTCGGCGAATAACAGTTCTCAGGATTTTAATCTGAATGCCAAGCTATTAATATCGAATAGTCAAACAAACCACAACACAAAATAAGACAAGGTAATAGAACACAACATACTGATCAAATGAATAAGAAAATCGAGTTGGTTGATATTAAGATTCAAGGAGCAAATATTGAACAGAATCAACCAAGCTGCAGAACCACTGCCAAAAAAGAATAAGCAACAGCTTTCAAGGAAGACACTAAAATGTGGCTCATCAGTTATTTTAAACAGAATCTCATACAAAAACAACTAACCCATACAAAAACCCATTGCTTGAAGAAAGAAAAATTAAGACTTCTGCCAAGATGAAGAAGATTATAACAACTCCGTCTTTAAATGCCAACGAAATTGATACAGACTCAGATGACGCTGAAGATAACGACCAAAAATATCTGAGGCGACATTTTTGTCCATGAAGTGCAAACGATGATCATATGATCATTGCGCTGGAGTATGAAACGATGAGATTTGTGTATCAACGATACTAAATTAAATTGTGCGGGAAGAATCGTTAAGTTTCAAAATCATAAAATGTTATTTCCAGAAAAGTTTTAACATTAATCAGTGTTTGAAAATGTGATATCTAACATGAGGTCTAGCTTTTATTTTGCATTTTTTTGAAGGCAAAATATGACCAAATACTTTTATTTATTCTTTCAAACAGGCTGGCTTTATTTTTTTACCTAAGGTTATCGTATGACTGTATTTTTACATAAAAAGTAAGAGTTTATTAATTTTTCTTTCTTCTCATTTTTTGTGAACATTTTTCAATTTAAATTCCATTGTGGAACATTTTACCCAAGCGGTAGGGCAATTGTTACTTCGTAAAGTTCTATTTTTTTACCTCTTTTTGTCTCCCTTTTTTAAATTTGTTATATCCTAGAATATTTACAAAATTAAAGGGTTTTTTGAATAAAAATAAAACAAAAATTTAAAATAAATTATATGCACATAATGTGACTTTTTGGACCATCTTCTCTTAACTTTACTTAACACGTTAACTGCCACAATACAATTTTTTTTTTTGGACCCCATGGGCCACGACCTAAAAATTCCTTATTACACTTCCAGAATCTTAAAAATGATGACAAGGTATCTACTACTTGTCAATAGCTGTCAAAATTTGCGTTTTTGACCGTGAATC